>JAMPIV010011082.1:0-75799 GCA_024509875.1 Oreohelix idahoensis | reverse complement strand
GTGGCTAAGAGGTATGGCGTCTGCCTTGGGTTCTAGAGGTACTGGGTTCGATTCCCAGTTCAGGGAATATAACTTATGGACATTTCTTTTCAGAACCAGTGGTCCTAATGATGTCATACTCTCCCCTGGTCTCCTGGGTAGTGAGATCGGATGCCTAGCCTTCTCGGATAAGGGTGAAAAAATAGGAGATCCCGTGTGCAAGTTGCGCACGTTCAAAATCCCACGGCAGTTGGAAATCGTAAAGAGTAGGCCTATCAGGCCGCTGCCCTTGCAAAATTTAAAAATTAGAAACGTACCCACCACAAAAACATTTATAGAATATGTGATTCCTATATACACACATTGGCATTCTCGCCAGTGCTACGGAGTTCGTGCACTGTGCTGAGATCCTCCTTGTGTGATCTAAAGGAAGAGATCGGAGCACTTATGGAGTAGTCCGTATGCAATGAAGATAGTCCTTTAAAAAAGAAAAAAAATTCTGTATTAACACTGAAGTTCTGTCCTGCTAATTCTTAAGTTCTCTGTCTTGTTACCTATGAAAGCCCCTCATGTTTGTGTTATAGTTCAGTGTCTTTCTAGTACTTACAGTTCTCTTTATTGTAAGCAGCATAATTCTGTTATGTTTGTTTTGTACTTCTCTGTCCTTGTTAGCACCATATTTGTAACTATATTTGCTGTTGAATACTTTGTCAGGCACCTTGCTAGTGGTTCAGGGGACACAACTGTCAGATTCTGGGATATAAACACGGAGACACCTGAGTTCAGGTGTAAAGGTGAGAATTAAAAAATGTAATAGTATAAAGCTAGATTACCATAACCATCAACATCTAGATTACCATAATCATCAACATCTAGATTACCATAATCATCAGCATCTAGATTACCATAATCATCAGCATCTAGATTACCATAATCATCAGCATCTAGATTACCATAATCATCAGCATCTAGATTACCATAATCATCAACATCTAGATTACCATAACCATCAACATCTCGTTTACCATAATCATCAGCATCTAGATTACCATAATCATCAGCATCTAGATTACCATAATCATCAGCATCTAGATTACCTTAATCATCAACATCTAGATTACCTTAATCATCAACATCTAGATTACCATAATCATCAACATCTAGATTACCATAATCATCAACATCTAGATTACCATAATCATCAACATCATTTTCTTTTGTGTTCCTTATGGAGCATGGAGCTACCACTGTAACTGCTACCCTTGCAGGAAGCCTGCACAAGCATTTATATGATCTTTCTGCGACGGTCTGTCTGGCAATTTGTTTTACATGATGAGTTTGCCATCCCCAAGCACAGATGATATTGGTTGACTTGTAATAGTAATAATAATAATAATAGCCCCTTCAGTCATAACTGACTATGGGAATGCGCCCCTGAGGTGACAGCCCTCAGCTGCTTATTTTCCTGGTGCTCCTTTCGACGTTTTCTCCTCACCTCTGCTTCTTGTGTGAGCCTCTCTTCGCCCAATCTGAGGTGGCGCCGTAAATAGCATCGCCACTTAGTGCGATCGGCAGCTTCATCCTCCCATGTTGCTGGATCCATGTCCAGTGCCCTCATATCTCTCTTGCACACATCTTTGAACCTCAGCTGTGGTCGCCCAACTGTTCTCTTGCCATCTGCTAATTGTCCGTAGAAGATATCTTTTGGGATGCAACCATCTTCCATGCGGTGAACATGGCCAAGCCAGCGAAGTCTGCGCTGTCTAAGAAGCGTATACATACTTTGAAGGCCAGCACGTGACAACACCTCGACATTTGTCACTTTATCTTTCCACGAGATGCCGAGGATGCGGCGTAGACACCGCAAATGGAAGGTATTGAGCCTTCTTTCTTGCTTAGCATAGGTCGTCCAGGTCTCGCTGCCATATAGGAGTGTGCTGGTGACGCAGGCATTATATACCGCAGCTTTGGTCTTCATTGTGAGTTTAGAGTTTCCCCAAACACGCGATGTGAGGCGGGCAAAGGTAGCTGCAGCTTTGCCAATGCGGCTGTCGATTTCTGTATCCAGTGAGAGTTTGTCATTGATGGTAGACCCTAGGTATGTGAAGTGGTGCACCACTGCCAATTCATAGTTATCGATAGTGATAACTGGTGCAGCACCCACATCCTGACTCAGCACATTCGTTTTCTTTAGACTTATTGTGAGGCCAAAGTCCTTGCATGCTTTAGTGAAGCGATTCATCAAGCTCTGAAGCTCCTGTTGGCTTTGAGTGACGACTGCAGCATCATCAGCGAACAACAAGTCTCTTATAGTGACCCTTCTGATTTTTGTTTTTGCCTTCAGCCTTGAAAGATTAAACAGACGGCCATCTGACCTAGTGTGAAGGCATATTCCTTCAGTTGCATCTCTGAATGCATGTTTCAAGAGTAAGGCAAAGAAGATTCCGAAGAGGGTCGGAGCCAGAACACAGCCTTGTTTAACGCCACTTCGTATATCAAAGGGCTGTGACGTGCTTCCAGCATATTGGACTGTTCCCTTCATGCCGTCATGGAATGACTTTATCATTTCCAGCATTTTAGAAGGGCAGCCTATTTTCAGGAGGATTTTAAAGAGTCCATCCCTACTAACCAGGTCGAATGCTTTTGTGAGGTCTATAAAGGCAATATATAATGGTCTTTTCTGCTCTCTTGATTTTTCCTGAAGCTGGCGGAGAGAGAAGATCATGTCTGTTGTTGATCTGCCAGCTCGGAATCCACACTGTGACTCTGGATATATGCGCTCAGCTAACTTGTGTAGTCGCATTAAGATGACTTTGGCAAAAACCTTACCAACAATACTAAGAAGAGAGATGCCTCTGTAGTTATTGCAATCACTTCTGTCTCCTTTATTTTTATACAGTGTTACAATCTTGGCATCTCGCATGTCTTGAGGAATAGTTGTCTCTTCCCAGCACTGGCACAGCATCCTATGCAGGGGATGTAATAGCGTGCTCTTACAGCATTTGATTAAATCAGGAGGAATCCCATCACTGCCTGGTGCTTTGCCAGAGGCCAAGCTATCAATGGCCTTGCTGAGTTCCTCTAATGTTGGTTCGGCATCCAGCTCCTCCATAGTTGGCAGACTGTTGACACCATCAAGGGCTGCAGGCGTAACGGTATTGTCTCTAGCGTAAAGCTCAGAGTAGTGCTCGACCCACCTCTCCATCTGCTTACCCTTATCGGTTAGCTTCTCTCCGCTGATGGTTTTTAGCGGTGCCGTCTTACTTTTATGGGGGCCAAGTGCTTTCTTTATACCGTCATACATTTGTCTAATGTTGCCTGTTTGCGCTGCGATCTGGATGCTCTCACTGAGCTGGAGCCAGTAGTCATTTGCACAGCGTCGAGCAGTTTGTTGAACTTTGCTTCTCGTAGCCCTCAGGATCTGTAGGGTTCTGGCACTCGGTGAACGTTTGTATTCATTCATAACACTGCGCTTAGCTTCAATGACAGGTGCCATCACATCTGATGAAGCATCAAACCAGTCATTTGACTTTGCTGTTTTCTTACCAAAGGTGGCAAGTGCAGTACTTTGAATGGTGTTCCGTAGATGCTCCCAGTTCTCTGTAATAGTATCACCATGCTGAGGGCTACTGAGCACTCTCTCAAAGGTCGCAGTGAATTGAGCGATCATGAAAGGGTCTGACATCTTGCTGGTATCAATGCGTGGTTTCCCTTCATGTCTGACACGATAGAGTTTTCTTGGTTGTGCTCTGATTTTGCAGCAAACCAAGGAGTGATCTGTATCACAGTCTGCACTATGGTACGAGCGCGTGGAGAGCACAGACCTGAGGAGTGGCCTTCTGACAAGAATCAGGTCAAGTTGGTGCCAGTGCTTGGATCGTGGGTGTCTCCATGACACCTTATGCTGGGGTTTTGTCTGAAAGTAGGTGTTGGTCACGCAGAGGTCATGGTGGACGCACAACTCTAAGAGCCGTTGTCCATTTTCATTCATCTTGCCAATACCAAACCTGCCCAGACATGAAGGCCATGAAACATTATCGGCACCCACTCTAGCATTAAAGTCACCAAGGAGAACAAGCTGTTCTTGCCTAGGTATGCTTTTGATAATTGCTGTTAGATTCTCGTAGAACTCATCTTTAGCTTCTGAGGCAGAGTACAGAGTAGGAGCATACACACTGACAAGGGTGATGGGACCTAACTGCTACTTCCCGTGTTTTGCCGACGCCTATAGGGTGAAGCTGGAGTGTCCTCTCCAGGGCGCGAGCTTGGGCACAGTTATTTGGAGATCAAGCTGTTGCCCATGCAGCATGTTCCCCCTCTCCACACAGCCGGTAGATCCAAAGGAACGGCAGTAGCCGATACAGTTTGGTACCAGCCATGTCGCAGGAGTTGCCAGAATAATGTCGAATCGACATTAGACTGCCTTAGGGACACCGACTCCGGATTTATCCTCAGGGTTTACTCCTGAAGCCAATTCCATAAATGGATATTCCCGCAAGGCAGCGGTGGTTTGAATTCAGAGTTCCTTCTCTTAGATAAGCTACCAACCAAGGATCACGAGCCCTATCTGCCCGAAGCTGCTGGTTTTAAGGCGCCAGTCGCTCGCCTTTGCCCCTTCTCCCGTCAGTGGAAACAGTTCCGCCGGGCTCAAATTGAGCCACACGTGAAGGCCGGGAGCTGGACTTGGTTGTCAGAGGCTGTTTGAGGCGCGTGCCATAGAAGTATTTTATCTGCAGTGAGAGCTTATCCTCACTACAACTCCCGGCAATAACAACCTTTGGAACTAAGGTTGCCTTGTACCATAGTGATATACCTCAACTTCTATCCTGTAGATTTTTAGCATTCACTGTTTTCAGTATTTTTTGTGAATTATTCTTTATTAAATTTTGTTCTTAATAGTTTTTGGGTGATGGTAAGACTTATTTATCCTTTTATTTTAAACTCTGTTATCTGTGACTTGTAAATCGTCTCTTATAATTGTATTGGTATGTCCCTAACTGTAACGCAATGATAACTGAGGGAAGCAATCATTAAAATTAAAAAAAAAAAACATATTAATCAAGACTGAAATTTTGATTTTAATTTACTATTGCATGTAACTATTATGGTTGTCATTTGTGTACTAGTTAAAACGGTTGCTTTGATCTCTTTTGATTTCAATATATTTCCCAGTGCAGTGAAAGCTGCTCCTGCCTGTTGTATTCTTATTTGGATATGACTTTCAGTTCCTTCAACATTGCTGCAAGGATGTACGAGGGTGAGAATTCACATCTGGTAGAGATGTTTCTCCGTGTGCACTCTAGCTGGCATTTGCTGCATTTATTCTCATAGTCTTTATCTTTTCCATGTGTAATTTGAGACTCAGTTGCTGCAATATCTGATCAAGTGTTTTAATTTCATCTTGCATCTAGTTACCGTTATACAATAGAAGAACCAGGTTATCAGTAAATTCTAGATCATCAAGCTGTTTATTCAGAGTCTAACGAATTCCATTTCTGTTGATGGCTGTCATTGTCTTCATAATCCAGTCTGTAGTCAGTTAGAAGAGAAATGGTGACATGAAGCATCCTGGCCATACTCCGATTCTTATCTCATATGGTTCTGTAATTTGTTTTTATGAAGAATTCTGCAGTTCATGTCTTCATATGTTTTCTTTATATAGTTAATAATCTCCAGGAGGGGGGCTCAAAATGCCTCATCAGTTTCCAAACTGACCTATTCCTTTTTATAGTCCACAAATTCAGTGTAAAGTGTTGAGTTAAATTTCAAGCTTGGAATGAACACTAAGGAAAACAAAATGACACAATGTAAGATAAATTCTTATGATATAAATTTCGAATATCGTAATCTTTTACTGAATATAACAATAACCAAATAATCATCATCGTCATCAGCTGCCATCTTCACAACGAAGGCCGGCTGCAATGGATCTCAAACGTCTGCTGTCTCTTGTCTTTATTGTGTACTCCGATAGGCTCTTTTCTGTCCATCTTTTGATGTTATCTTCCCACTTATAGCATTGTCTTCCTCTTGCAAAATCAGTATGACAAGTGGTCGAAATGATCACTGCATTAGACATGCCACCAAGGAGAAGTCTCAGCACTGTAGACCGTGGTCGAGCCATGGCATGGATTCAGGATGGTCAATCTGTTCGTCATGTTGCAAGATGTTTAGCAGTGTCCCACTCTACCATTCAGAGACTTCTTGAGAGATTTCAAGCTACCGGACATTTGGAAAATCGACCCTGCTCAGGAAGAATTATATAAACCTTGTCTAAACTGAATGGTGGCCCTTAGCATTTGTCCAGTAGTATATATATATATATATATGTCATTTGATTATTCTCCGCTGGAATTTGTGAGTTAGTTGTTTAGATGGAAATAATAATAATAATGAAAATAGGTTAATAAATAAATAACCAATGGCCATCACAAGATCTTATATGTATAATCATCCAGCCATGCATTATCCTTCTTACAAAGTGACCTGTCCGTTTACAAAAAATTTTGAAAACACCACAAGGTATTTATATTCATATTTCATTACCCTTCATCTTCCCACGGAGCACAGGTCTTTAACAGATACACACCAAAACCTCCTGACCTGTGCCATCTGTTCAAGGATTTTCCATGTGTTCTTCATCCTTTTCGTGTATCCCGTATTTTTGGTCTCCCTCCATATGTCATATATGACGGTAAAGAAACCACTTGTACACACAGCATTAATATCAGGACCATATAAATGTTTATAGGGATTGAAATAAATAAAAGTTTTAATAGCTATGTAGAAAGAGAGAGCAAACAAACAAACGTTAGTAAGGATGGCAGATGGGGATTTGAACCAGGGCCTTTTCATTTCCTACAGAAACACTAAGGCTGAAAATCATGACACAGTGTGATCCTTAAATTGAAATGCAACATTGAATTGCAAAGTGCAGAAGCTGCATTCATTGCTGCATAATGCAGTGTACCATTCATTCTTTGCTGCATAATGCAGTGTACCATTCATCCATTGCTGCATAATGCAGTGTACCATTCATTCATTGCTACATAATACAGTGTACCATTCATCCATTGCTGCATAATGCAGTGTACCATTCATCCATTGCTGCATAATGCAGTGTACCATTCATTCATTGCTACATAATATAGTGTACCATTCATCCATTGCTACATAATACAGTGTACCATTCATCCATTGCTGCATAATGCAGTGTACCATTCATCCATTGCTGCATAATGCAGTGTACCATTCATCCATTGCTACATAATACAGTGTACCATTCATCCATTGCTGCATAATGCAGTGTACCATTCATCCATTGCTGCATAATGCAGTGTACCATTCATTCATTGCTACATAATGCAGTGTACCATTCATCCATTGCTGCATAATGCAGTGTACCATTCATCCATTGCTACATAATACAGTGTACCATTCATCCATTGCTACATAATACAGTGTACCATTCATCCATTGCTACATAATACAGTGTACCATTCATCCATTGCTGCATAATGCAGTGTACCATTCATCCATTGCTGCATAATGCAGTGTACCATTCATCCATTGCTACATAATACAGTGTACCATTCATCCATTGCTGCATAATGCAGTGTACCATTCATCCATTGCTGCATAATGCAGTGTACCATTCATTCATTGCTACATAATGCAGTGTACCATTCATCCATTGCTGCATAATGCAGTGTACCATTCATTCATTGCTACATAATGCAGTGTACCATTCATCCATTGCTGCATAATACAGTGTACCATTCATCCATTGCTACATAATGCAGTGTACCGTTCATCCATTGCTGCATAATGCAGTGTACCATTCATTCATTGCTGCATAATGCAGTGTACCATTCATTCATTGCTACATAATGCAGTGTACCATTCATCCATTGCTGCATAATGCAGTGTACCATTCATTCATTGCTGCATAATGCAGTATACCATTCATCCATTGCTGCATAATGCAGTGTACCATTCATTCATTTCTCTTTTCACTTCCCATGGAGCACAGGATCACCATTGCAGCTGGTTCCCTTTCAGAAAGCCTGCCATAAAGCTTTCATTTACTTTTGTAGCATTGGTTTCTGTTGCTCTTTGTTTTACATGATAAGGTTGACAGCGCTACGAACAACCTCGTGTTAGTTTCCTCACATGACATGTCTGAGGAAGCAGTAGTCATTTTTTTTTGGCCTCCTCAGAGACCCCTGAGATCTACATGAGGTAATGCATTGTATGCCTTTTGTTTATTAGGTATTTTATAATAATAATAGCCCCTTCAGTCATAACTGACAATGGGAATATGCCCCTGAGGTGACAGCCCTCAGCTGCTTATTTTCCTGGTGTTCATTTTGACGTTTTCTTGTCTCTTCTGCTTGCTGTGAGAGCTTCCTTTCACCCAGTCTGAGGGGGCGGCGTAGAAAGCACTGCCGCTTGGTGCGATCAGCAGCTTCATCCTCCCAGGTTGCTGGGAGCCTTCTTGTCTCTCTTGCACACATCTTTGAATCTCAGCTATGGTCGCCCAACTGTTCTTTTTAGTTATTTTAAGTCTTGTAAATTTGCATTAACAATGTTTCAGGGCATCAGCACTGGGTGCTTTGTCTCGCTTGGTCACCAGATGGAAGGAAACTGGCTTCTGGCTGTAAGGGAGGGAAGGTATGTGTTTGTTTGCTAAACAGTTTTGTTTTTAGTCTGCTGCTCCATCTTGCTTTTCAAGATATTGAGCATTGTAGACATTTTCAGAGACATTCTCAGGGGTTTCTTATGGTTTGTATTGTTGTTTATTCTCTGCTCCTCCAACCATCCTTTTTTTTCTGTTTTATGTGGATATTATGTATAATGCATAGTGCTGATTGGTCAGTTTTTCTTCTGACCACATGTCCAGGTTGTTCTATTTGTTGTTACATGATAGTGATTTGTGAACAAGCAGAAAGCAATAATAATGGTTGCACAAAAGAATAAAGATTGGACATGAGAATAAAAGTTGGAAGAAAAAAAAATAGAAATTGATGTTTTAATTTTGTTTAAATAATATGTGAATGTGGAAACAAGTAGAATGCAAGACTTAAGTTCCAAACCAAAATTTAATATTGGGATGCCAGATTGGATTTTGGTTCTTGTGGTTGAATAACAGATGTTGATATGTGAACAAGTAGAAAACAAGAACGAAGTTTTGATTTTAATTTACTCTTGCCTGTAACAATTATGGTTGTCATTTGTGTATGGGCAGGTATGTCTATGGAACCCTAAGACAGGAAAACAAATATCGAAGCCGCTGACGGGACATTTGGATTATGTTTCAACATTAGCGTGGAAACCTCTACATTTGTAAGAATTATGTATTGTGCCCAACATTAAGGCTGTTCTTTTCTATCTCATATGTTATTACTACTTTAGGTTTTTTTGTTTTTAATCTTGTCTTTTTTTCCTCACATTTCTGCTATCTTTCTTCTTCTTCTGCCTTCGTCCTGAAAAAGACGTTTGTTACGTTGTGTCGCCGTTTGTAGCAAAGCTGCAATATTTGCGCCTTTCGACCCGACACATCCGGTTTCAACATGGCATTTTTGGGACCTGGAGCCTTCCCTCTTCGATCCCTACTCTCTCAGCCAGACTGCAGTGATCCAGCCTGTTTACAAGACAACCACTTGGAGGTGGAGTAGGGTCTTGGTCAGCTCTGGTTCGCTGACCCTGACGCAAGCAGTCAAGCTATGGGTCACTGACTGCATTTATCACTGTTGCTGCGTCTTCAGTCCCACATTTCTGCTATTATTTTCATCATCATTTTCCTTTTCAGTTCTTATGGAGCATGGAACCACCACTGTATCTTGTCCTCCTTACAGGAAACCTGCACCAAACATTCACATGCTCTTTCATTGTTGGTTTCTGTAGTAGTTTGTTTTACATGATAAGGTTGCCAGCCTCATGCACAACTTCACATTAGTTGCCTTGTATGACATGATGAGGTTGCCATCCTCATGCACAACCTCACATTAGTTGCCTTGTATGACATGATGAGGTTGTCAGCCTCATGCACAACCTCACATTAGTTGCCTTGTATGACATGATGAGGTTGCCAGCCTCATTCACAACCTCACATTAGTTGCCTTGTATGACATGATGAGGTTGCCAGCCTCATTCACAACCTCACATTAGTTGCCTTGTATGACATGATGAGGTTGTCAGCCTCATGCACAACCTCACATTAGTTGCCTTGTATGACATGATAAGGTTGCCAGCCTCATGCACAACCTCACATTAGTTGCCTTGTATGACATGATAAGGTTGCCAGCTTTATGCACAACTTCACATTAGTTGCCTTGTATGACATGATAAGGTTGTGTCGCGAGGAGTTTGAGGAGATAGGTCAGCTTGGATGGAATGGAAGAATAAAGATAATAATGTCTTATTGATAGCTTCCGAGTTTGAAGAAACTGCCTCTCCTCGGGAAATAGTGTACTAGAAATTTACTTAAAAGAGAATTCTGGTACCTAAACAGGATATTTTCTGGACGATAAATTCTTCCTCAGGAATCCTACAAAAGGACTGTGTAAAGCACACAAGGTTGAGAAAGAGATTTGGTGTCCAGCCACATTTAAAATATCCCGACCCAATAGAAGTTAATTGAATTATGGCCGAGCCCCCAGGGTGTAGATTATATTTAAAACAAAATACCACCCAAATAAAGTTAACAAGAAAAATAACAACAGACTCTGTTATGTAAAGTTGGATAAAAGGGTATGGAATCTTACATTTTTATATACACATATAAATATGAAAAAAAGTTTAGCTCTACTGTTTATAAAAAAAAATCAACTAGTGTGGTCATCACTTGGACCAGAGATCTTTTCTATGGTAGTGTTGTTGGTAGGTGTTAATACTCATCTCCTCAAGGACTGTAGTAGCTGCGGAGATGATTTTGGTTCGAACTCTCTTGGTTTGGTCTGCCCCAGTAGGTTGGTCTTATAACAGTTAATGGGTTCAGAGGGTGTCAGAGTCTGCTTCCCTGGACTCAGTGCACATCACAGATAAGGATGGGGTAAGTCACCTCTGCTGAATGCCTCTTCTGTTTATGGGATGTGTGGGATGGTTACTGGGTGATAGGATAAGGTTGGGTAAGGGTAATCTTGGTACCATGGACTTGTACCCTGGACCTGGTTTAGGTATCTGGTAACCGCAACCTGGTTTAGTATCTGGTAACCGCAACCTGGTTTAGTATCTTTGTAACCGCAACCTGGTTTAGTATCTTTGTAACCGCAACCTGGGTGGATTCGCTCAACGAATTCACTACAACTATTTCGCAACATGAAATGCCCACTTGGGCCCAGAGTGTCTGCTCCGAATGATGGTTACAAGAAGAATGCTTAAAATTCCCTCCAATTCCAGGATGTGTTCCGGGCAGGGGTGGGTTGTGTGCAAATTCTGTTCTGGTCCCAGGGGTATAAAGTTACCTTCATTTCAACTCGCACTAGCGTCCATCGTTTCCGGCTGTTTTACATGCATCCAGTTTGTGAACAACAAAGACGGTCGACTTCCTGTTCGAATCGTTGTACCGTGTTCCACCTTCGACTTTCGCTGGTGGGGGAATAATTTATTACCTTTTGCCGTGAGAATTCAGCTAGTGAAATACTGTTAAATCTAAGACTAGCGAGAGAGAGAGAGACTTTAGGTTTCTTGTCAAATGATAGGAGAAATTCGTAGAGGGAAAAAATAATAGACAGAAGAAAGAAGTCGGGGAGAGTCATTCCACGACATAAGCCCCCTTTTGAAAGTTCGGCCAACGGCCAACTAAGTTCGAGCCGACTCTTCTCTTATGTCAGACACTACATTCATGTATCGTGTCCTCCGTTCCTTCAATCCAAATATTTCCTATTTTTCCTCTGTCAAACGGTATGCCTGTAATCCACACATGGCTATCCGTTTCCTCTTCAATAAGTAGTCGAGGTGGGGTGAGCAAGCCTGCTCGCAAAAATATACCTCTCTTCTTTTCTCCCTTCTGGATCCTCCATTGAAGCTTGCCTCCTGGCAAAGAGCTTGCCCTAAAGCCTACACTCTGCTTACAATTGGATCTATAGCAAATAGTTTTGCGTGATGAGGTTGCCAGCCTCATACACAACCTTATTTTAGTCATATTGCTTGACCTGTCTAAGGACACATACCTATCTCCCCAGGTATGAGAGCGTGTATGTTCCTCTATCGCTGTTTCTCCAGTGACAGAGAAAGATAAGTCTATCATTTGTTCCTGCCCACCAGGTACCAAGGAAATTTGGACCTTCTTCACTTTCTGATCCCAGAGAGTGGGTGAGGTTATCGGAATTGACTGAAGACTAAGTGCTTGAGGCTCATTTTCCTCTTTAGCCGTTTCTCCCGTGTTAAAGGAAGATATTCCTGAAACATGTTCCATCCCACCAGGTACCAAAGAAATTTGGACCCGCTTCACTTTCTGATCCCAGAGAGTGGGTGAGGTTATCGGAACTGAGTGAAGTCTTAGTGCTTGAGGGTCCTGTTCCTCTACAGCCGCTTCTCCCATGTTAAAGGAAGGTATTTCTGAAACATGTTTCATCCCACCAGGTACCAAGGAAATTTGGACCGGCTTCACTTTCTGCACGCAGATAGTGGGTGAGACTATCAAAACTTGTTCAGAATTAAGTGCACTGGGGTGGTCAATCCCTTTGCACTCTTCCATCTTTTCAGTGAAAATATTGGAAGATGAGTTAGGCATTGGAGTCTCCATAGCCTGTTCAGTCACGCTGTCTCTGGATCGTGCTGAGTCTCCTAAGATGATATATTTCCCTCCTTGAGGTATCGGGTAAATTCGTTCATCCAATATTGCGGCCTTTACTTTGCCGTTTACAAAGTTCGACCTAACTTCTACATAAGCTAAAGGCAAAATCATCCTTCTGTTGATTATCATGGGTGCTGTTACCTCAACATCCTCTTCGGTGACTTGATCAAGGTCGATAACAGAGGCTGAGACAAGGGCATCACATCCAAGACCTTGATAATACAAACAGGTGATTTCTTCTCCATTTACTGTGGCAGTCTCCACATTTTGAGAATCCCTGTATCCACTCCGGGCCTTCGTCAAGTTCCCATCCATGGTAGGGACCTTAGCTTTGTATGAAGTCTGTGGGATTGGGTCTCGGCGCATACAGTCTAACTGATGTAAGTTGGCCGACAGGTGATGTTCAAGAACATCCCTTCCCTTCCCATAGGGTTGCGTAATCCTTTTCCGTTGAGTGATCCTATTTGGTTGAGCGATCCTATTTACCAGGTTGTTGGTGCGGTTGTTGTGAGTTTTTGCTGAGGATGAGGAAGGTCTCTTCAGATTATCAGCACTCTTGTGCTTAATCTTGTTTTCAGGATGGTCTAGATGTCTCCGTTTAGATATCCGTACCTCTGCTCTGTCTGAGCCTGAATCCTGAGACATAGACTTGGCTTCATGTGGTGCAGTTATATTTACCACTGAAGATGGTGATGCAACTGGCAAAGGAGTGGCCTGATGAGTATCCCTAGATTCAAGTTTATCCCTGGATTCCATATTTGTAGGTTGAAACTTAGTTTCCAGTTCTTCCTTACACTGGAGGGATTTTTCTTGTCTTTGTCTCTCATGTTCCACATTCTCTTCCGTGTATTTTGCTCTCCATTTCTTCCTTTCTGCTTCTCTCATCCTGCATTTTTCCATCTTTTGTGAAACAAAAGTATCCAGTTCTTCTCAGGAGAGTTCACACTCAATGGCTAACTCTGTCCAGAATGTTCTCCACTCATTCAACTCTACAGATTCTTCCATTATATCCGTAGTGGTTCGTTGAGCGAGTATGAGATCTCTAACTCACAAACAATAATTAAGGCAAAAATACTTTCTATAGTCTTAACTATACTAAAGTATTACAAAACCATATATTATATCAAACCAGCCTTATATAACCATCAAATTAAAAATTAGTTAACAATAGGTAACTAATTTCCAGCAGTACCACCAAGAAAAGTTCTCATAACAAAACTTAAAATCTGTGTTTCTTGCAAAAAATTTATATGTATTTTAGTCTAGGGTAATTTATATGTCCCCTCTTTAATCTAATCCTAGACTTGGACACCAATAAGTGACAAGTACCTACAGCAGTAGTGATCTAGGAAAGATAAAGAGTTTTCATATCTTAGACAAGTGTCTAAATATGAAATAAGAGTTAATCCCGGACACGAGCGTCCCAGTTGTCGCGAGGAGTTTGAGGAGATAGGTCAGCTTGGATGGAATGGAAGAATAAAGATAATAATGTCTTATTGATAGCTTCCGAGTTTGAAGAAACTGCCTCTCCTTGGGAAATAGTGTACTAGAAATTTACTTAAAAGAGAATTCTGGTACCTAAACAGGATATTTTCTGGACGATAAATTCTTCCTCAGGAATCCTACAAAAGGACTGTGTAAAGCACACAAGGTTGAGAAAGAGATTTGGTGTCCAGCCACATTTAAAATATCCCGACCCAATAGAAGTTAATTGAATTATGGCCGAGCCCCCAGGGTGTAGATTATATTTAAAACAAAATACCACCCAAATAAAGTTAACAAGAAAAATAACAACAGACTCTGTTATGTAAAGTTGGATAAAAGGGTATGGAATCTTACATTTTTATATACACATATAAATATGAAAAAAAGTTTAGCTCTACTGTTTATAAAAAAAAATCAACTAGTGTGGTCATCACTTGGACCAGAGATCTTTTCTATGGTAGTGTTGTTGGTAGGTGTTAATACTCATCTCCTCAAGGACTGTAGTAGCTGCGGAGATGATTTTGGTTCGAACTCTCTTGGTTTGGTCTGCCCCAGTAGGTTGGTCTTATAACAGTTAATGGGTTCAGAGGGTGTCAGAGTCTGCTTCCCTGGACTCAGTGCACATCACAGATAAGGATGGGGTAAGTCACCTCTGCTGAATGCCTCTTCTGTTTATGGGATGTGTGGGATAGTTACTGGGTGATAGGATAAGGTTGGGTAAGGGTAATCTTGGTACCATGGACTTGTACCCTGGACCTGGTTTAGGTATCTGGTAACCGCAACCTGGTTTAGTATCTGGTAACCGCAACCTGGTTTAGTATCTTTGTAACCGCAACCTGGTTTAGTATCTTTGTAACCGCAACCTGGGTGGATTCGCTCAACGAATTCACTACAACTATTTCGCAACATGAAATGCCCACTTGGGCCCAGAGTGTCTGCTCCGAATGATGGTTACAAGAAGAATGCTTAAAATTCCCTCCAATTCCAGGATGTGTTCCGGGCAGGGGTGGGTTGTGTGCAAATTCTGTTCTGGTCCCAGGGGTATAAAGTTACCTTCATTTCAACTCGCACTAGCGTCCATCGTTTCCGGCTGTTTTACATGCGTCCAGTTCGTGAACAACAAAGACGGTCGACTTCCTGTTCAAATCGTTGTACCGTGTTCCACCTTCGACTTTCGCTGGTGGGGGAATAATTTATTACCTTTTGCCGTGAGAATTCAGCTAGTGAAATACTGTTAAATCTAAGACTAGCGAGAGAGAGAGAGACTTTAGGTTTCTTGTCAAATGATAGGAGAAATTCGTAGAGGGAAAAAAATAATAGACAGAAGAAAGAAGTCGGGGAGAGTCGTTCCACCACAGGTTGCCAGCTTTATGCACAACTTCACATTAGTTGCCTTGTATGACATGATAAGGTTGCCAGCTTTATGCACAACCTCACATTAGTTGCCTTGTATGACATGATAAGGTTGCCAGCTTTATGCACAACTTCACATTAGTTGCCTTGTATGACATGATAAGGTTGCCAGCCTCATGCACAACCTCACATTAGTTGCCTTGTATGACATGATAAGGTTGCCAGCCTCATGCACAACCTCACATTAGTTGCCTTGTATGACATGATGAGGTTGCCAGCCTCATTCACAACCTCACATTAGTTGCCTTGTATGACATGATGAGGTTGCCATCCTCATGCACAACCTCACATTAGTTGCCTTGTATGACATGATGAGGTTCCCAGCCTCATTCACAACCTCACATTAGTTGCCTTGTATGACATGATGAGGTTGCCATCCTCATGCACAACCTCACATTAGTTGCCTTGTATGACATGCCTGGGGAGGCAGTTGTTCTGTTCTTTCTTTGTCTCATTAGAGACCCCCCCAGGACCTCATCATTATCATCAGGTGTCATTTTCACATCAAAGGTCGGCTGCATTGGATCTGTACCGTCATCTGTCTGTTTTGATAGTGCACTCTGATAGACTTTTTCTTGTCCATCTCTTGGTGTTGTTGTCCCACTTATAGCTTTGTGATTGCCTTCACCTCTGCCTTCTATTATGGCCTTTAGTAAGTTGTTATGTCTTTTTACATGGCCAAAATATTTTAGCTGTCTAACTTTGATCTCCTTCATTAATTCTCAGTTCATTCCTAGGTTCTCTTGAACCTCTTTGTTTTCTTAGACCTCTTTGTTTTCTTCTCTTCCCATGAAATGAGCCCCATTCTTCTATATATCCACATCTAAAAGCCTCAATTCTTTCTTCTAATTGCTTGTTCATTGTCCATGTTTGTGCGCCATACAGTAATTAAGAATATATATATATATCATTTGATTATTCTCAGTTTGAATTTGTGAGTTAGTTTTTTAGAAGTTAGTATTTGTCTCATGTTGTTGAATGTAGCTGTGGCCATTCCTATTCTCTTCTTGATTTCTATTTCGCATCTGCCATCTTCTGTTATTATATTACCAAGAATTTCTCTCGGCGAACGCTGTCTCACAGGGCTTTGTGTGGTTTCCCCGGAAAGGGGGCCTCCCAGTATGGGCGATGAGGCAGAGTTGCATGTCAGCTCAAACGACGTGCACTGGCGCAGTCATCTCAATGCACTATTTATATGAACATGAAGTAAAGCATACATATAGGCGTGGGGTGGCAAGGGAAGCCACCCCGTTAAAATTGGATGCTAAAGTGGATGTGTCAGGCCGAAAGGCGCAGATGTCGCAGCTCAGCTATAAACTACGGCACAGCGTAGATACCTATCAAAAAAGGCCAGCACGTAAGAGTGAGATATGGTCAAGTGAACACAAACAACAACAACATATTACCAAGAAATCAGAAACTCTTGATTTGTTCCCAGGACCTATATGGGGCTATTATTTTCAAGTTATCCCATGTGGTTGCCAGTGAGAGGTCTCTGAGGAGACAAAAAAAGAATGCGACTGCTGCTCTCTCATGTATGTCATAAGAGGTGGCTAATGTGAGGTTGTGCGTGAGGTTGGCAACCTTATCATATAGTACGAATTACTACAGAAACCACTGCTGCAGGAGTATATGGGTGCTTTGATGCAGACATCTGCATGGGGGGGCTTTCTTATGTTTGGCTTCATACTTCATAGGAAGCATAAAATGAAATGGTGAGTTTGAAATATTGCATTTTACCCACAACTTGTGCTGTAAACAAAAATTTGTGATGTGTTTCATAAAAAAAGAGAAAGAGGGGCTGGAAAAACTGGAAACAAGAAATAACGAAACCTTGAACGATTAGAAAATCAAAGAAATGTGAGAGAAGATCAGCTACTACTGCAAGCATGGGAAACTAAGAGCCAGGGATCTGCACCTCCAGGACGACCCAAAGTCTGCTGGGAGGACAACATTAGACAATCTTTGAAGGACCGAGGACTAGAATGGAACCAAGCCAGGAGGAAGACAGCCGATAGAATAGTATGGCGCTTTCTCTTACAAACCTCTACAGCTCACGGTAGAAGAGGAACGACTAAGTAAGTAAAGAAATGTAACATTTTGGACAAATCACTCTTTACTTAAAACCATAATGGAGGGAAGTGCAAAGGCAAATTGGCCAGAGAGTGGCAGCATTAGCAGAACATAATTTTTCAAGTAAGCCATCAAGACAATAGACAGGAAGTATTGTGAATCCATTACATCCAACTGTAGTGCGGAACATACCTGGTTTCCTTCTTCGCACACACTCAGACGTCAACTTGAATATGCTCAAAGAAAGCAGTGTTCAGCTTGAGGCTGTTTCAATCTCCATAGAGCTTTTTCATGAATGGTACTGGTGATGGCCACATGTGCTTCCTCTGTTCATACCTGATCTAAAACATCAAGAAATAGCTATTCAAGAAAACCATCAAGACAAAAGATAGGACATGTTTCCATCTGTCACATCCAACTCTGGCAGAGGCACACTTGAACTGAAACATCAAGACGTTGACATGGAATAGTTGTTGAAATAAGCCATCAAGACAAAAGACAGAACATTTTGTAGATACATTACACCCGCAATGATGGTGGGGACAGACTTGATTGTGAGTTTTATTCCTTTCTTTCATATTTAAGCCTCTTTACAGAATTTCTTTGTCATGATTCTATTCCTTTCATACTTTTCAAATAATTTTTAAAACATTTTTATTTCCCAGAGATTCAGAATGCAGATATCTCGCTAGCTCATCAAAAGTAAGTACTCTTGTTTAAAATGTGGGATGTTTTTTGTTTGGTGGCAGTGCAAGCTGGCAAATCTGTTAAGAAATAAATTGTAGCAAAGAATTTAAAAAAACCCACCCAGTGTTGTTAGCCATAACTTTAAATAAATATAATGTTCAGTTCTGATTCCTTGGTATTCCTAATTCTTTCTTTGGTCCTTGATCACTGACAGACAAAGCAGTCAGTGGCCATCACGCCTAGTGGCGTCTTGTAGGGCAGCAACAAACTGTCCCCATTTTGCTCTGTCAGTGGCCATCTTTCGTGCCGTGCCCCAACTCTGGTTCATGCTTTGCATCTCAGCCTCCACTGTTCTGCGCCAGGTTGTCTTTGTTCTGCCTCTCTTTCGCCATCCTTCAGGGGTCCATAGCATAGCCTGTTCTGGTGATGTGATGGTGTCAGGGTGCTTTCCAAGGACATGGGTAACACAGTTCCAGCATCTGCCCACAATGATGTGTAAGCAGCTCCTGGTTGGAGATGGTATTCGGCCAAACAGTTTGAAGAATTTTCCTTAGGCAGGTTGTGTGGAAAGAGGATGATTTAGACATTTCCTTTTCTGTTACTCTCCAGCACTCCGTGCCTTACAGAAGTACAGAAAGTATGCAACTCTAGTATAATCTTTATTTAGTGTTTGTGCTGTACTGAGAAGATTTGCAAATCTTGTTTAGATTTGCAAAGGCTGTTCTGGCTTTATTCATTCTGTCACTGGTGTGTTTGCTTGTTCTGCTGTCTGATGTTACTATCTTCTTCTTCTTTGATCCTTAGCCGCCGACTGTCAAAGCAGTCAGTGGCCATTACGCCTGGTGGCGTCTTGTAGGGCAACAACAAATTGATTCCACTTTGCTCGGTCGGCGGCCATCCTTCGTACGGTGCCCCAACTCTGGTTCATTCTTTGCATCTCAGCCTCCACAGTCCTCCGCCAAGTTGTTTTTGGTCGGCCTCTCTTTCGTTTTCCTTCAGGGGTCCATAGCATAGCTGTTCTTGTGATGGCATCGGGGTCTCTTCTGAGGACATGGCCAACCCAGCTCCAGCATCTGCCAGCTATGATGGTGTGCATGTCCTCTTGCTTGCTCCGAGTAAGCAGATCTTGGTTGGTGATGATATTCGGCCAAAAGATTCGGAGAATTTTTTTTGGGGCATTGTTACGGTGTTATTTTTAAATGATGGCGTCTGCTGGGGTTTACCCATGCGCAACGTTTAGGGGTCATTAATATTTATAGAATATGTCGATATTTTATGGTATTAGTGAACGCGAAATATATGCGGAGATTATGACGCATTCGCGTTGGGAAGGTCACGCCGGGTGACTTGGTTACAGGGCCTTTGTTACGCTATCCGTCAAGCAAGAAGGTCGTGTCTTGTATTTCTTCCAAGGAAATAAGGCTGAGTATATAGCCTATATTTTATAGATGAATCGATGTAGAACTCAGGGTCAGTTCGGAAATTAATCTAAGCATGAGATTAATTAAATTAAACTAATAATGGAAGGAGAATCGTATTATGATTCAATTTGTAGATGTCAAGAACTCATGTGCTCATTTCTGGCTGTTGACTACAACAGCGCACGTATATAGCCACGATGTTCTTCTGACACATTGTTTTGACACGGACGGATACTTACTGATATTATTTGGAATTCAATTGTTACGCTGAATTGTACATGAAACCTTTGTGAATGTCGATTATCGTTTTGTATGAATCTTAATACATGTGGACTCTAAGCAGAAGGCTTGATCCTTTTATTACGTTGCGGGTTCGGTTCTACAACTGTTGGTGTTTACCTTTGTCAGCACGATAACTCTCCCACAAGGGAAATCAAATACTATAGACTATGCAAATCAGAACGTCAAAGGGATGTTCTGATGCCCAGAGCTAACCATCTATAACCAACATTGCTATGTCTAAAGAGTGACTTTATTATTCAATAATAATACCTTAACCAAGGAATCGCAACACCAACCACACCACCACCACCGACCCGTCACAACTGGTGGCCATTAGTGGTTTTGGAATTTTTTTCAAAAGAACGAACCACAAAAAAATGAGACATT
Organism: Oreohelix idahoensis; assembly: GCA_024509875.1. Lineage (NCBI taxonomy): Eukaryota > Metazoa > Mollusca > Gastropoda > Stylommatophora > Oreohelicidae > Oreohelix > Oreohelix idahoensis. The sequence goes on along the minus strand of JAMPIV010011082.1, from coordinate 55,273 downwards.
TTTTCCTTTCGAGCCGAAACGAACATTATTTGCATAAACACCGGTGACGTCATGCCCTTGACGACAGATGAATGGTTGGAAAAGCCAGCAGCTGACAATGTCCGTCAAACAAACTTATTTGCAGCTTTCAAACATGAAATGAAACCTATTGCTGACTTTCTCAATGATACAAACAAGCTCTAGAGTCTGTCGGCGAAGCATATAATGTACGATATTACCGCCAAAACAAGATAAGTCACTAATTTTAAAGGTTAAACTATTTCGTCCTGTTTGTCCAAATAATGCCATGTTCTTTTTTCTATGTATCCATGTTAAATATTGTTTCTGTCCGTTTTTCATGTAGTGGGTATGGTTGGGCGGCGGTTCATAATGAATAAAATGGCTCTCAGGATGCCGATATTCATTCTGAATGTTCCTAAGGCTGTGAATTAATAACACCTCACATTATTAGTTAGTCTATACATACAACAAATTAATTAGTTAATTAGTTAGTGACAGTGACATTTCCTTGTTTAATATAAGGTATATGTATAATATGACGTTGATTTTATTATAATATATTACTGACATGACCGCGACACTGTTCTAGATAGAACATCGTAGGTCATACGTCGGGTTTTGTTAAATTTTTGATAATTTGATTAATATTGTTCAAAAAAAATCTATTTAATAGATTTTTTTTGCCCCCGTCTGACAGGAAATCTGTTACGGTGTTATTTTTAAATGATGGCGTCTGCTGGGGTTTACCCATGCGCAACGTTTAGGGGTCATTAATATTTATAGAATATGTCGATATTTTACGGTATAGTGAACGCGAAATATATGCGGAGATTATGACGCATTCGCGTTGGGAAGGTCACGCCGGGTGACTTGGTTACAGGGCCTTTGTTACGCTATCCGTCAAGCAAGAAGGTCGTGTCTTGTATTTCTTCCAAGGAAATAAGGCTGAGTATATAGCCTATATTTTATAGATGAATCGATGTAGAACTCAGGGTCAGTTCGGAAATTAATCTAAGCATGAGATTAATTAAATTAAACTAATAATGGAAGGAGAATCGTATTATGATTCAATTTGTAGATGTCAAGAACTCATGTGCTCATTTCTGGCTGTTGACTACAACAGCGCACGTATATAGCCACGATGTTCTTCTGACACATTGTTTTGACACGGACGGATACTTACTGATATTATTTGGAATTCAATTGTTACGCTGAATTGTACATGAAACCTTTGTGAATGTCGATTATCGTTTTGTATGAATCTTAATACATGTGGACTCTAAGCAGAAGGCTTGATCCTTTTATTACGTTGCGGGTTCGGTTCTACAACTGTTGGTGTTTACCTTTGTCAGCACGATAACTCTCCCACAAGGGAAATCAAATACTATAGACTATGCAAATCAGAACGTCGAAGGGATGTTCTGATGCCCAGAGCTAACCATCTATAACCAACATTGCTATGTCTAAAGAGTGACTTTATTATTCAATAATAATACCTTAACCAAGGAATCGCAACACCAACCACACCACCACCACCGACCCGTCACAGGCATGTTGTGTAAAAAGAGGACAATTTCGACATTTCCTTCTCTGTAACTCTCCAGCTCTCCGCACCATAGAGAAGCACAGAAAGCACACAGCTCTGATATAATCCTAATTTTGTGCTTGTGCTGTACTGAGAGGACTTCCAGATGTTGTTTAGACTAAAAAAGGCTGTTCTTGCTTTGTTTATTCTGTTGTTGATGTCTTTGCTTGCTCCGCCGTCTGGTGTTAGGCTATACTTATTAAGTCTATCTGTTTTTTCCTGGATGTGTTGATGTGAATGTGCTAGCAGTGCAATGTCATCTGCATATTCCAGATCTTCCAATGTAGAAAATGTAGTCCATCTTATTCCTCTTGGATTGCCCTCTGTTGTCTGGCGCATCACCTAGTCTATGACTGTTAAAAATAGAGTGGTTGATAAGGGGCATCCCTGTCGTACTCCTGTCTTCACTTCAAAGGTTAGGTTGCTCTGCCCATTGCTGCACGTAAAGTTGGCATAAAGGCTTTTTATGATTGACACTATGCAGCTTGGAATTCCATAAGCCCTCATTATTTTCCATAAACTGTCCCTATGTATACTGTCAAAAGCCTTTTCAAAATCAACGAAATTAATGTACAACTGTCTTTGCCATTCTGAGCACTGCTCTATAATGTTCCTGAGGGTAAATATATGATCTACACATCTTCTGTTCTTTCTAAATCCTGCTTGTTCTTTCCTCAGTTTGTGGTCTACTGCTTTTGAGATTCTCTGTATAATTATCCTGCCTAGTATTTTGCTGGGAACTGAGAGAAGAGTTATTCCTCTCCAATTATTGCAGTCTGTAAGATCTCCCTTCTTGGGCAATTTGACAATTATTCCTTTTCTCCACTCTGTTGGTGTTGTCCCTGTTTTCCAGACTTGTGCAAATAGTGGTTCTAATAGTTCTGCTGCTAGCTCTGGGTCTGTCTTAAATAGCTCTGCATTTAAGTTATCATGACCAGGAGCTTTTCCATTCTTTAACTCTTTGATTGCTGTGATGATTTCTTCTTTTCGTGGGATGTCTGTATTAACATCTAGATCATTTTCAGCCTCAGGAACATTCAATTGTGTCTCTGGTAGTTCCTTATTCAGAGTTTCTCTGAAATGCTCTGCCCATCTTGTTTCCTGTCCCTTTACTGTTGTGATGAGATTTCCTTGCTTATCTCTTACTAATGTAATATTGTTTGCACCTCGTTTTCCACTGATGATTTTAGTTATTTTGTATACTGTGCTTTGTTCATTTCTCAGTGCTGCCTCTTCTGCCTGTCTTGCAAGGTCATCCAGAAATGTCCTTTTGTTAGCACGGGTTTGACGTTTAACTTCCTTGTCCAGCTGACTGTACTGTTCACTATATATTGCCTTTAATCTGGGAGACTTAGCTTCTGTTTTCTTTCTTTTCATTTCCTTTCTCTTCGCTATGGTGTTTAGCGTATCTGGTGTTATCCAGTCTTGGCTCTTTGATGTTACTATGCTTCCTAGATATTTAAATATGTTTATATGTTCCAGCTTTTGGTTACTTATTTTTTTTTTTTATGAGCTCAGGATTTATTACATTGCGTGTCATAATTTCCGTCTTCTTTAGATTGATATTCAGTCCCATTTGTTAGCTGTACTTATTCAGTCTGTTTTTTCTTGGATGTGCTGAAGTGAATGTGAGAGTAGTGCAATATCGTCTTGCCTATTCCAGATCTTCCAGTGTGGTGAAGGTTGTCCATCTTATTCCTCTAGGAGTATCCCCTGTTGTCTGGCGCATCATCCAGTCTATGACAGTTAAAAATAAAATGGTTGAGAAGGGGGCAACCCTGTCATACACCTGTTTTCACTTTGAATGCAAGGTTGCTCATCCCAGCACTGCATGTATAGTTAGCATAGAGACTTTTTATGATGGAAACTATACACCTAGGGATCCCTTAAGCCCTTAATAGTATTTTCTATCCCATAAGCTCTTAGTATTTTCCATAAGCTATCCCGATGTATGCTGTCAAAAGCCTTTTCAAAATCAACAAAGTTTATATATAGTTGTCTTTCCCATTCTGAGCACTGCTCTATTATGTTCCCAAGGGTGAAAATATGATCTGCGCATCTTCTGTTATTTCTGAATCCTGCTTGTTCCTTCCTCAGTTTATGCTCTACTGCTTTTGAGATTCTGTGGATAATTATCCTGCCCAATATTTTGCTGGCAACAGAGAGGAATGTAATGCCTTTCCAGTTGTTGCAGCCTGTAAGGTCACCCTTTTTTTGGTAATTTGATAATTGTTCCTTTCTTCCATTCAAGTGGTGTTGTCTCTGTTTGCCAGATTTGTTCTAAGATTTCATTTGATAATTCAGGATCATTTTTAAATAGTAATGTGCTTGAGTTGTCTTGACCAGGAGCTTTTCCATTCTTCAACCCTTTGATTGCTGTGATGATTTCTTCCTTTCTTGGAACATCTGTATTTATATCGAGGTCATTTTCAGCCTCAGGAATATTCAGCTGTATTTCATGTGGTGAATTATCGAGTGTTTCTCTGAAGTGCTCAGCCCATCTTGCTTCTTGCCCCTGTTCTGTGGTGATAAGATTTCCATGCTTGTCTCTCACTAGTGTAATATTGTTTGTACCCCTTTTTCCACTGATGATTTTTGTTATTTTGTATACTGTGCTATTGTTCATTCCTCAGTGCTGCCTCTTCTGACTGTCTTGCAAGGCCTTGTAGGAAATTCCTTTTGTCAGCTCAGGTTTGACGTTTTACTTCCTTGTTCCACTGACTGTACTGTTTAGTGTATATTTTCTTTAACCTAGGGGACTTTATATCTGCCACAAAAGCTTTTTTGGTAAGGGTGTCCTTCAGCTTGTTGATGTCGTGTCTTTTTGGTTTTCTTACCTTAGGTCTAATAGTTCTAAGCTTCACCTTTATTACTGCTACTACTAGGCTGTGATCGCTTCGTACATCTGTACATCTTCTTACTTTCACATCTTGTAATGAATGCCTCCATCTAACACATATCATTAAGTGATCTATCTGGTTTCTGTTGCAGCCATTTGGTGATTCCCATGTTAGTTTGTGAATTTCTTTATGTGGGAAGAGAGTTCCTCCAATGACTAAGTTGTTGATGCTGCAGAAGTCTATCAGTTTTATCAGCATTCTTGCTTGCAGCATCACTACTGCATCTCCCCATTACCCTTTCATAGCATGTATCGTCTGATGCAACTTTGGCATTGAGGTATCCCATTACTATGATAATGTCATGTCTAAATATAATTTCCATTTCTTTTTGTAGTTGTTGGTAGAACTCATCCTTGGTCTCTTTGTCACTGTCATTTGTTGGCATGTGGCATTGTATTATGGTGATGTTGGTGAATTTTCCTTTCAGTTTTGCTCTTATCAATCTATTGTTGATTGGTTTCCATTCAAGTAACGACCTTTTTGTTCCCTTTTTTAGGATAATGGCTAAGCCTTCACTGTGTTGACCATCCTCTCTTCCAGAGTAAAGTACTGTTTCCCCTGTTGCTGTTTTAATTCACCCTGTCCTGGTCTATATGCTCTCACTTATCCCTATGATGTATAACCTGTAGTTTCTCATTTCCATTGTTTTCCTGTCTCATTCATTGTCCTGACATACCAAAATCCTATTCTAGATTCATGTTTTGCAATCAGGATGTTCATTTTCGTGTCAGCAGCTTCCTTTCGGCTTTCACCACTGGCAGTTAAACGAGCTTCAGACTCTGGATGTCCACTCCGCAGCAAAGTTTGTTCATTTGTTGCCGTTTTCGTAACTTGATTTCTTTTTTACATAGATAGGGGTGTCAGCCCTGTGCTAAAACCCCCAACCTGGAGGACCAGGGTGTCTGCTTTAGTCTGACGCCTACCCGCGCAGACCTGTGCAGCTTGGTAGAAACTGCTAGGAGTAAAACTCCCGCTGGCATAGCTCTAGGGGTTGTCAGGGTACACAAGCCTCCATACAGCTACATGGTATAGGCACCATTGATGGCAGATTCCTACTTACACCTCCTAATTTTCCTTAGTGTCCCATCAGTTCATAACAAAATTCCACAAACTTGCATCTTTTCATGGCGCCTATTCTGGAAGTTACGAAAAGCCATGTAATACGGCCTGGAAACTGAATTGCAATACCCTTGAAATAATGTGCATTTCTTCCCAATTATTCATGTATCGTCCAGTTCATATTTAATCGTTTAACTTCTGTTCACAGGATCGTACAGTGAGAATATGGGATGTGATTGCCTTCAAAACACACATGATCATATCTGGCTACAGTGCACATATCTCACACGTGAAGTGGGGTGGGACAGATCTCCTGTACACAGCGTCACATGACAGAACCGTTAAAGTGTGGCGGGCTAGTGATGTGAGTCGTGTCCTTCAGTTTTCCTTGTCAGTTAATCTCTTAATGAATCAGAACAAGAGCTGACGTTCAAAGTCAGTGGATCAGAGTCAAGTCAGTGAATTAGAGTCAAGTCAGTGGATCACAGTCAAGTCAGTGGATCACAGTCAAGTCAATGGATCAAAGTCAAGTCAGTGAATAGGACTACTGCACCCGCAGGCATGTCGTACAAAATGTCAAGGACCCCATTACACGCCCATTGAGGCATATTGGGAATATGGTGTTAGGCCCATATTTTCTTGACCATCGACACACTAGGAGTGATGTGGTCAGCATCATGCCGGCCGCCTTAACCTTCCCAGAGTTGTTCTGGTACCCAATTCATGAGGGTGGGTCGACCCCGGAGCCGTTTGCGGTCTAAAAAATCCCACCTCAACTGGGGATCAAACCATGGACCGTCGAGCTAGGAAGCCAGTGCACCATGTAAATAAATTGCCATAAAACCCACCATTGCAAGAGCATGTGACTGCTTGGTGCAGGTTTCCTGCAAGGGACCAGCTACAGTGGTGATTCCATGCTCCGTAAGGGGCACAAAGAAAAATGGGGATAATAGTGAATCAGAAAGTGAATATTAGTTGTTGCAAATAATAACCTCTTATTGAAGCAAGAAAGGTTGATTCTTATAAAATACAAAATTTTTGTTATTGAACCCAGAATTCAAGGGACACAGTGCTGACACCCTTATCTAAGTGAACACAAAAATGCTACAGAAAAAGCAACAAATGAACAAGTTTTGCTGCGAGATGCACATCTAGACTCGGAAACTTGTATGACTGCCAGTACCATTGACACAAAAACGGAAGTCCTGATTGCAAAACAAGAAACCATAACGTAAATGTGGAATGTAAGGCACCATAATAACAGGCGGGCATTGGAATTGGGTAGACCATGTCCTCAGAAGAGATCTTGACACCAGAACTGCCATGCTATTGACCCACAAAGAAGGTGAAAAAGAGGCCTACCAAAAACAACTTGGCAGAGAACTATGGAGGATGAGATGCAAACCATTAACTAGAGCTGGGGCACCACATGAAGCATGCCAGGGACTGAGCAAAATGGAGAAGGTTTGTTGCTGCCCTACAAGATGCCACAAGGCATGATGACTGTTGATGCAGTCAGAAGATAGGGATCCAAGAAGAAGAAGAGTTGAAGGCTAATTGTTATGAAATAAGTCACTTTTTGAACCAAGAAATGAAGATTAATTAACAACATCATCACCTTTCAAATCCTCAATGAGCTTAGGCCTTCAACAAACACATGCCAAGTCTTCCTGTCCTGTGCCGTCTGCTCAAACTCTTTCCATGTCTTCTTTATCCCCGTCATCTCTGTCTCCAGTTCTCTTCTCCGTGTGTTCTTTGGTCTTCCTCTGCCTTTTTTATTCTAGGGATTCCAGAACAAAGACTGTCTTGTGATGCTATCAGCAGGTTTCCTCAATGTTTGACCTGTCCATCGCCAGCGTCTCTTTCTCATCTCTTGTTCAGCTGGTTCTTGTCATCAGTTCCACATTAGTGATCTTGTTTCCTATTTCAGTCCTTCTAATCAGGGCTTGAAGAAGACGCTGGCAATGGATAGGACACACGTTGAGGAAACCTGTTGATAGATTACAATGCAGTCCTTGTTCTGGAATCCACAGGGAAAGAGAGGCAGAGGTAGACCAAAAAACACATGGAGAAGAGAACTGGATACAGAGGTGAAAATGTTGAGGAAAACATGGAAAGAACTTGAGCTGATAGCACGGGACAGGAGGACTAGGCATGTTAATATGAGACAAACATAAAGGTATGTTTTCAGGCACTCATAAGAAATAAAGAAGTAGAACACTAGACAACAGAAAAACAACAGACATGAGTGGCTTACCCAGGATTTGAACACTGCACCTTCCGTGCGACAACCCCGCCTAGCTATGCAAGCGAATCACACTATCCTCCCTGCCATCTACGCATCACCAAAAAATGATGCTTTGACGACAGGTCAATAGTGCGAACCGACGTTTACAGGCCTCAGGTTTCCCTTCCTTATATGTTATAAAGGACTAGGCATGTGTTTATTGAAGGCCTATGCTTCTTGGGGAGCTAAAGGGTATTGATTGATTGATAATCAGGGCCAACACCCATTTATGACAGTTTGTACACTTGTTGGATTCATTAACATTCTTCTTCTTCTTGGATCATTAGCTCCTGGCTGACAAAGTAGTTAGTGGCCATCACGCCTAGTGGCATCATGTAGGGTAGCAACAAACTGTCCCCATTTTGCTTAGTCAGTGGCCATCCTTCATGCTGTGCCCCAGCTCTGGTTCATGCTTTGCATCTCAGCCTCCACTGTTCTCCGTCACATTATCTTTGGTCTGCCTCCCTTTCGCTGTCCTTCTGGGGTCCATAGCATAGCAGTTCTGGTGATGGTGTCAGGGTCCCTTCTGAGAACATGGCCAACCTAGTTCCAGCATCTGCACGCAATGATGGTGTGCATGCCTTTTTTACTGCGTCATGTAAGCAGTTCCTGGTTGGAGATGGTATTCGGCCAAACAGTTCGAAGAATTGTCCTTAGGCAGGTTGTGTAGAGTGAGGATAATTTGGACATTTCCTTTTCTGTTACTCTCCAGCACTTAGCGCCATACACATAAATACAGAAAGTACACAAATCTCGTATAATCTTAATTTGCTGTTGTGCTGTACTGAGATGATTTCCAAATCTTGCCTGTGTAGTTCCCGTGGGTTTTGTTTCATCTGTCCCCTGTAGTTCCTGGGGTCTTGTTCCATCTGGCCCATGTAGTTCCTCGGGTCTTGTTCCATCTGGCCCATGTAGTTCCTGGGGTCTCATTCCATCTGGCCTGTGTAGTTCCTGGGGTCTTGTTCCATCTGGCCCATGTAGTTCCCAGGGTCTTGTTCCATCTGGCCCATGTAGTTCCTGGGGTCTTGTTCCATCTGGCCCATGTAGTTTCTGGGGTCTTGTTCCATCTGGCCCATGTAGTTCCTGTGGGTCTTGTTCCATCTGGCCCATGTAGTTCCTGGGGTCTTGTTCCATCTGGCCCATGTAGTTCCTGGGGTCTTGTTCCATTTGGCTCATGTAGTTCCCAGGGTCTTGTTCCATCTGGCCCATGTAGTTCCTGTGGGTCTTGTTCCATCTAGCCCATGTAGTTCCTGGGGTCTTGTTCCATCTGGCCCATGTAGTTCCTGGGGTCTCGTTCCATCTGGCCCGTTTAGTTCCTGGGGTCTTGTTCCATCTGGCCCATGTAGTTCCTGGGGTCTTGTTCCATCTGGCCCATGAAGTTCCTGGGGTCTTGTTCCATCTGGCCCATGTAGTTCCTGGGGTCTTGTTCCATCTGGCCCATGTAGTTCCTGGGGTCTTGTTCCATCTGGCCCATGAAGTTCCTGGGGGTCTCTGAGGAGACAAAGAAAGACAAGGACTGCTGCTGCCTCAGGCATGTGGTCAGAGGTGACTAACACGAGGTTGTGACTGAGGCTGGTAACTTCATCATGTCAAACATACTGCTACAGCAACAACCACTACAAGAACATAAGCATGCTTTAGTGCAGACTTTCTGCAAATCAACCAGCTGCATTGGTAGCCCCAGACTTATACTTGTAAATGCCTGAAAACTTCTGCCGTCTATCTGCTACTTCCCAATGACATGTATGAAATTTCAGTTCCTTGCAGATGTCACTAGTTTACATCTTTCTTTTTTTTTTTTTCAGGGTGTATTCTGTCGTAATCTTGAAGGTCATGGTCACTGGGTAAACACACTAGCACTGAGCACAGATTATGTGATGAGGACGGGCGCATTTGACCCAGCCAATGCCAGAATTGTCCATGAGGAAATTACAGACTCAGGTAAGCAGTTTTTTTTTTCCCCTTAGTCTCTGTCATGCCATCTGTGTGATTTTTGGCTATTATAAAATGGGACATTAAATATCTCGCTGTCATTCATTCTGATTTTAAAAATCTTTTTATTCCCGCCATTAAGTTGGTCAAGTGGCAGAGTAGTTACAGCACTTGCATCTCTGCACAAGGTTACCGGGTTTAAAACTAGGTGGTATCATGCACTAACCTACCCAGCTGTTAATGGGTATGTGACTGCTCTTCAGCTAGGGAAAGCAAAGGCAATGAAGATAGAAGCTGGTCACCCCACCTCATAAAGCTGAGACCTAGTATAGTGAAGTCTCTAACACTTCACTCCTCTACAGTAATATCTGCTAAGGACTACCTTTACCACTTCATTGATCACCCAACCAACTCTCTTTATCATCCCCTTTGACCCCATTACTGTTACATTGTTTCTTCAGATTATTTTCTGTGCGATTATATTAATTTTTTAGGTTGCGTCCTGGTTGCGCACAAACTAACACTTTAGACCAGAGTTCCTTAACCTTTTAGAGGTCATGCACCCCTTTACGGCATCTTAAGAAGCCACTCACCCCTTTACATTATCTTAAGAAGCCTCATACCCCTATACAGCATCTTAAGAAGCCTCACACCCCTATACAGCATCTTAAGAAGCCTCACACCCCTATACAGCATCTTAAGAAGCCTCACACCCCTAATACAGCATCTTAAGAAGACTCACACCCCTATACAGCGTCTTAAGAAGCCTCACACCCCTTTACAGCATCTTAAGAAGCCTTGCACCCTTTTACAACATCTTAAGAAGCCTCATAACTGACTATTGAAATATGCCCCTGGGGTGACAACCCTCAGCTGCTTATTTTCCTGGTGACACTTTCTCCTCTCTTCTGCTTGCCGTGAGAGCTTCTTTTCGCCCAATTTGAGGTGGTGCTGTAGAGAGCATCGCCACTTGGTTCAATCAGCAGCTTCATCCTCCCAGGTTGCTAATTGGGCAAGACGCTTATAACCAGTAACTGCTATTTCCTGTGTTGTGCCAACACCTGTAGGGTGAAGCTGGAGTGTCCTCTCTAAGGTGCGAGCTTGGGCACAGTTATCTGGAGATCAAGCTGTTGCCCAAGCAGCATGTTCCCCCTCTCTACGCAGCCAGTAGATCCAAAGAAATGGCAGTAGTCGATATACTTTGTTTTAATGGGAGAAAATGGTAGAAGAGGTAAAGCAGGCCCGCAGAGATTTTGGATGGAATCGGACTTACCTGTAATGCTGTGAGAGCAGCAGTTACTGATGAGCTGGATTCAGCCATAATGGTGAAGGGGTTAAAAAGTTGCAGATAAATCGCATATTAGATTTTTTTTATTTTTCTGTGGATATTTGACCTGATCAACTGCCAACTTTGCATCAGTGGATCTCCACTTCTGTCTCTTATCTTGTATAGAAAGTTATTGAACTTGTTACAGCAGACATTCACACTATCACATTCGCCTTATGAAAGCTTACATGACAAAATAAGTTTAAGCGTTTATAAATGTTTTAATGAACATAATCATAACAATTATAACCAGTTTACATCATGGCAAAGGAAGAAGTTATGCAAAATAACAAACATACAATGGAGTCTTTATCCCAAAAGACTACAAGTCACAATATTTGTGTGTGTCACTGATATGTAAAAAGAACATCTTCTGCAGTTGAATGCCTGTAGCACTAAATGAATGTGAAGGTCATCTTATAGTTATATATCCCAGAACCCAAAGTGAAAGCTTAATAAAAATTTTGGAAAAAAAAGGGGAAAAGTAAATAATGACAAATGGAAAAGTTAAAGTAAAAATATATAGTTGTTTAAAACTGATGTTGCATATTGTTTTACAACAGAAGGATTTACAACTGAATTGTGATAATGAAAACTTGAAATATATTTTTTTTTAATTTACCAACCATATACGCGAATACAAGATTGCACAGATATGTATCCATAGAACAGATTGTTAAAGCCCCTTTCTTGATTGACACCTCAAACACAGTAATTGTCACCACACTATGAATGACCTTTTGTCCCCACCCCACACCATCATCATCAGCTGCCATCTCCACAAAAAAGGTCGGCTGCAGTGGATTGCTAACATCCTCTGTCTTGATGGAGCACTCTGATACTCTTTCCTGTCTTGATGGAGCACTCTGATAGACTCTTTCCTGTCTTGATGGAGCACTCTGATAGACTCTTTCCTGTCTTGATGGAGCACTCTGATAGACTCTTTCCTGTCTTGATGGAGCACTCTGATAGACTCTTTCCTGTCTTGATGGAGCACTCTGATAGACTCTTTCCTGTCTTGATGGAGCACTCTGATAGACTCTTTCCTGTCCATCTGGTGATTTTATCTTCCCAAAAGATATAGCACTATCTTTCTCTTGCATGTTTGCCTTCAAATCTGCCTTCTATTATGGTCTTCTGCAAGGTGTTATGTCTCTTTTTATATGGCCAAAATATTTTAGCTGACTAATTATGACTCCTTCATTAATTCTTTTTTCATTCCTAGGTTTTCTAGGGCCCCTTTATTTATTTCTTCCTTCCATGAGATATGCCCCATTCTTCTGTATATCCACATCTCCAGAGCTTTAATTCTTTCTTCCAGTTGCTCGTTCATTGCCCATGTTTCTATACCATACAGTAATGAAGAATATATATATATAACGTTTGATGATTCTCTGTTTTCATTTGTTAGTTAATTGTTTAGATGTCAGTATTTGTTTCATCCATCTGTGATATTCATTAATCTGCAACTTCCTGGGGACCATAGGCCATCAACAAATGCATGCCAGGTCCTCATGTCCTGTGCCATCCACTCAGTGTCTTTCCATGCCTCATTTCTGTCTTCACTTCTCTTCTCCGTGTGTTTTTTTGTTTTGTTTTCCTCTTTCTCTCTTACTCTGGGGACTCTGATACAAGGACTGCTTTGTAATGCTATCTGAAGGTTTTCTCAATGTGTGTCCTATCCCAGTGCCAGGGTCTTCCTCTCATCTCTGTGCTGCATCATGAGCCTCTTTACTAGAGGGTCTTCTTCTGTTGTGGATGGATGAGGGATTATATTATTTCTTTTGTTGACTTGTCAATATTTGTTGAAGGTTAGTTAGCTTAAAGTTTCTACAGCAGAATTTGTTAACCTTTTTTGTGCTGTGAAGCCCTTTGAATGCCCGATGAAGGCTACAACCCCCTTTGATGGTCAGATGAAGGCTACGGATCCCTTTTCATTGTCAGATGACGTTGCTTAAAACTCATAAAGTCAAAAGGATTGATAAGCCACGCTTTCACAGTTTGTATTTGTATTGAAAATCAAAATCAAGCGAGGTTTCCTTCCTGCCTGAGCTTGCCTTAAGACCTTCAATAAACTTATTACAAGTCCTGGTCTTTCCATCATATCTTCTTCATCCCATTCATTTCTGCCTCAGGTTCTCTACTCCATGTTTTTTCTTCACTCTCCATCTAACTTTCTTACACTGAGGATTCCAAAGCAAAGACTGCCTCATAATGTTGTCCGCAGGTTTCCTCAATGTCTGTCCTATTGATTGCCAGTTTCTGCTTCTGGTCTCTCAACATGGAATAAATGGCATTAATCATAATGGTAAAGAATTCGCCCAATGTAGTTCCCGGGGGTCTCTGAAGAGACAAAGAAAGAACAGAGCTGCTGAACCCTTAGGGATGTCACACAAAGCGAGTAATATGACGAGGTTATGCATAGGGGGATGGCAACCTCATTATGTCAAATTAATTGCCACAGAAACTACAGCTGCAAGAGCATGTGAATGATTGATGCAGACTTCCTGCAAGGGGACCAGCTGCAGTGGTGGCTCCATGCTTTGTAAGGAGTGCCAGAAAAGTGATGATGATGAACAAATTTACATCAAATGACATATACAATTAAATGATGAAGCATCAATATAGATTATGTGACTTGAATATTTTACAGTAAAGAATGAACATTGAACAATGACTTGAGGATTCTGTGTTAAAGAATCAGCATCGAACAATGACAGAATTATACAATCTATAAAGAATCAGCATTGAACAATAACAGAATTATACAGTCAAGAATGAAATGATATTCGACATAGAATACATGATATAAGCAAATTATACGAGGGGCGTTCAGAAAGTAATGCACCACATCGTTTTTCTCAGGAGCTGTTTATTCAAAAAGCATGAAATTTATACACAATATACATGGATATGTCATGTAAACATCGGTATTATTCAACATAATCCCCATCAACTTGTACGGCTTTATGCCAGCACGAAACAAGTGCATGTATTCCTAGCCCGTACCAGATTTTGTCTTGATCATGTAGCCATTTCTTCGCTGCATGAATCACTCCTTCATCATCTTCAAACCTTGTCCCACGGAGTGCATCTTTAAGTGGACCAAATAGATGAAAATCAGAGGGTGCCAAATCGGGACTATAGGGTGGGTGGGGTAGTACAGTCCAACCCAATTTGGTGATTGCTTCCCGTGTTGCCAGACTTGTGTCAGGTCGCGCATTGTCGTGAAGGAGAAGCAGGTCTGCTGGATTCTTGTGCGGCCGAACTCTGCGAAAACGTTGATTGAGTTTTTTTCAATGTCTTAATGTAAGCTTGCGAATTGATTGTCTCTCCTCTTGGCATAACGTCCACAAGAATCACACCTTCAATGTCCCAAAAGACAGTGATCATGACCTTTCCAGCTGAAGGAATTGTCTTGAATTTCTTTCTTCGTGGTGATTGCGGATGATGCCACTCCATTGACTGTCTTTTTGTCTCAGGTTCAAAATGATGTGCCCAGGTTTCGTCACCTGTAACGATCTTAGCCAAAAAGTTCTCTCCATCAGCATTGAAACGCTCCAACAATTCCAAAGAAATTGCTTTCCTTTGCAATCGGTGGTCATTTGTGAGACTTCGAGGAACCCATCTTGCGCAAACCTTAGAAAATCAGAGAGTTTTTATAATTTGAGGTGTGCAAAATTTCATGCTTCTATCTTCATTATTAGTTGAGAAAAACGATGTGGTGCATTACTTTCTGAATGCCCCTCGTAGTTTAACAGAATATATGATATAAACAAAGTTAAGTTTAAAAATTGACATGAAATGATGATATACATTAGTCCATGATAAAAAAATTACTGTGGAATATTGATGAGAGTTCTTTAGTAAAAAGATTAATATGGAATAATCAATGTCCTATATCAAGTATCTCTCTTTCATCTTTTAACTCCTAAAGGAGCATAGGCCTTCAACAAACTTCTTACAAGTCTGCAAGTCTCCTACCATCAAGTCTCCTACCATCAAGTCTCCTACCATCAGCTCAAGGTCTTTCCTTGTCTACTTCATCCCCTTGAAGCAGAAAACAATTGCAGACGTACAACAAGCAGCTGATATGTTTTTCTCAGATATATTTAACTTTTTTCTTCTTTTTTTTTTTTAGTCCATTGTTCTCAGTCTGTGCTGGTGTGCTTGTTTGTTCGCCAAGGAAGTAATATAAATCGATGCGGTTGGAAGCTCCATTATTGTACTCCAGATCGGTTATCAGTTACATTTTATGCAGATTTTGATAGACTTCAAAAGCTGCCACATTTCTTTTTTTTTTCCTTGTGTCTGAAAGTTGTATTTTATAAACTAAGCTTTTGGGAGAAGAAAAAAATGAATATAGAAAACAGTTTTTATGTTATAAATTATCAGTAAACACATCTTGTCCAAGAATCTTTTGGACTGCTGTCTCTGAAGCTTGAAGCCGTAACTTATGAACAGGTCAGTGCCAGGTTTGAGTCAAAAATAGGGGCTGTGTTTCCATTGCTTGCACATTCCCTCCAGCCTGTCTTCCACTGCAGGCTGACATCAGCCAAGTCAGAATCTTTGTTTTCGAAGAACCTGGGCATTCCTGATTGATACAGAAGATGTTTAATGTCCAGATAGTGCAGTGTTTTGTTGGTGCGGTAGTAGTGGAATGTGGAAGAATACACTGACGTTCTCAGGGTCGTTGTAATCCTCAACCACGAAATCCTGAAGGCAACGTTGCTCCAGCAGCCATTGCTTCTATAATGATTCCCAGCATGATGACGGCTTTGATCTTGACATGGTGGTGAGACCTGACTGCATCCTTGTTGCAGTATTTGACTGAGGTCACTATGATACGGATTACCACACCTATCAATATCACAGCTGCCTTGGACAGCTGGAAGATGCTGATTGATTCTTCACGACATAAGGCCAAGTACAAGCTGATAAGTACCTGTGGGACATCCTCAATCCAGATAACAATAGCCGAGAGCCAGTCGGAGTCTATCCATGGATTATTGCGGAAGAATTCCCACCACAGGTTGGCACATTCAAAACAGAATGTGAAGGTTCCAATGATGGAGAAGAGCAGAAGACACCATACAGCTGCAGGTTCTGGCGGTCCATACACAAGACCTTTCTCAGCGATGACGACATCCGCAAAGAAAAGCCAGTCACTGATGAAGTCTGCGACATCGTTCCCAAACAAAAACAGGAACAGGAAGACATGAAGGCACTTATTGAAGCCAGTTATCCTCCAGGGCAGCTGTGTAGAAGAGAGAAAGAATGGATGTCACTGGGCATTATTTTTTTGTTTTGGAGAACTCTTCTGCTAGCAATAAAATAATTTTGGTCAAATAAAAAGTTATAACACCTTGCTGTAAACCATAATGGAAGGGAAAGTGACAGGGAAACATGCGAGAAGAGGAAAACAAAGTGGGACGATAACATCAAGAGATGGACAGAAAAGAGCTTGCCAGACTGCACCATTGAGACAAGATATAGAGGACCTATGAGATCCATTACAGCTGACCTCCTAAGCGAATATAGCAGCTGATCTGATCTGTTAGCAAATATTTTTCTTCTTGTCCTATCTAATTCTCTTTATCGAACCCTAAAGCGCTGTTTAAGGGCCCTGCCGTGGCACATTTCCGGGAACATGTATTTTCATTAACTGCGTGTTATGAAATTTCAACTTTATGTATAGACCAAAAAAATATGTAATCGCGCCTATTGTATTCCCACATCACGTTGTGAGGACTAACGGATCCCTTCTTAGATTAAAAAACAAACAAACAAATGTACATGGACAAATAATTAAAAATTATACATTTAAATGGAATGAACATGACACCCTAGAATCCACAAGGGGGTCTATGAGCTACATTGGTGGCTGCACGTGAGAGGGACAGGGGAGATAATGATGAACATGAGGCTGGAAAACTAGTACTGTGCTAGCCAGTAGTTAGCCACAGGACAGTCTGTGGGTTGTCGAGTGTGGGGAGATAGATTTATGAAGGCCCTACTGCACCCTCGAGTATATCGTATGATGCGACTATTGAGGGGGCTGGCAACCTCGTATTGTGAAAGAAAGTGTTACAGAGATCACTGCCACAAGAGCAAACGGAGACTTTTGGTGCAGGCTTCCTGACAAGGGGGTCAGTGGCAATAGTGACTCCGTGCCCCCTATGGCACAAAAAGCGAATGATGATGATGATACAAGTGCTAAGATGACCTAAGTATTGTTGCTTCTTCTACTCTTCAATTTACATGGGAAGTACAAACTACATCAACAACAAAACATCAGCTATCAGCATGGCACCAGTTGCGATTATTTTTTTTTTTTTTTAAATACACATCCTACGCTTGGACAGTATCTGGGTAGCAAATGAAAATATTTAAATTTTAAAAAATAAATAAAAATTTGGACTTCGGACGCATCAGATTGGTCGTAGATTATGCTACTACTACATCAAACGTTGATAAAAGTAACCGATTAGAAACCAGACAAAGATGATGTCTTTTGTCCTCGTAAGACGAATCACCTTTTTTCGATTTTTTTTTCAAACCCATCCATTGTACTCCACGTCTTACTTCTCCGATTAGAAACCCAAGCTATGAGATACATAACGGGAGACACGAAAACAAACATCCATTGATGAAATGGTAAAGATTACATTCTTGCAACCAGTGGAGAATAGATGCGACAGCAGGAAAAGCTGGAGAATTTAGAAATAAAATCTAGATTACAAGTGTTTTGTTATGGACTTTTACCGGAAGACACAAAAGTACTGGAGAGAAACAGAGTGTAGGAACGAGTATAATAAATTATAAAGGTACTAATTGTTGTACCTCTTCCGGTGAACTCTCCAGCGTTGATCTTATCACTTTTGACATATTGGGTGGTCGCCAGATCAATGCTCGCTCTTAGCCGTGGCGTGATGACACAGCATACAATAGTTCAGTGTTTGTATATAGTGATGTCTTTCCAGCTACTCTGTGCTAGCTAGTCTTTATGGGGTATCTCTATTGTTCTAACATCGATAATTCTTCATAGAAATCTATATTGCGTTCTCATCACGTTTTGTGTTACAAGTCATTTATTGTATTCTTCTGTTGTGAGTAGAATGTTACCGTAATTTTTCTAATAATCACAGAATCTTACTGTATTCTTCAGTGATAAACATTCTATCACATGTAAATTCTTCTTTTTCCTCATTCTATCACGCGTAAATTCTTATTTAACCTCATTCTACGACTCGTAGATTCTAATTTTTCCACTCTTTATAACAAGGCCTCTCTAATTTTCAACTTTCTATCGCACATAGATTCTTATTTTCCAATGTTTAATCACACGCAGATTCTTATTTTTCTATCACACGTAGATTCTTAATTTTATACGTTTGATCACACATAGATTCTTATTTTCACTTTTTAATCACACGTACATTCTAATTTTTCTATTTTTTTTAATCACACATAGATTCAATTTTTTCTTCATTCTATCACGCAGATATTCTAATTTTTCCACTTTTTATAACAAGGTCTCTCTAATTTTCAACTTTCTATCACACATAGATTCTTATTTTCCACTGTTTAATCACACGCAGATTCTTATTTTTCTATTTTTTAATCACACGTTGATTCTTAATTTTATACGTTTGATCACACATAGATTCTTATTTTTACTTTTTAAACACACGTAGATTCTAATTTTTCTATTTTTTTTTTTTAATCACACATAGATTCCATTTTTTCTTCATTCTATCACGCAGATATTCTTATTTTTCTTCATTCTATCACACGTAGATTCATATTTTTCCACATTTTATCAAACACAAATTCTAATTTTTTCCCCACTTTTTATAACACAGATTCTTATTCTTTTGCATTCTACACGCATAGATTCTTATTTTTCCATTTTTATAACACGTAGATTCTAATTTTTCCACTTTTTATCACACTAATTCTTTTTCTTTTTTTTTTTTGCACTTTTTATAACACATAAATTCTTATTTTTTCCAGTATGTACATTACCAAACACATATTTTTATAATTTGTACATTATTTTCGCCATCGGAGCCCCAGGGGAGACAAGAAGGAATAGTTCTACAGCACCTTCCGGCGTGTGATAAGTGGCGAATAATGTGAGATTATACTGTAAAGTTTCTCTTCTTCTTTCCACTCTGTAAAAGTTAGGAAAGTCTGTCATCTTTGTCGATACAAAACACGACCCTAGCGATACGAAGCACAATGTTCCATCTAGGTCGAATCGACATGAGATCATCAAAATAGGGTCTGGCAATACATGGAGTCCGAATTATACATTGTACCGTACCTTAGGAGAGTCTCTAACATAAACTATAGTAGAGATACCATGTCCTTTAGAAGAAAACCACTTCATGAATTATATTTCCTTAAGAATCTACCAGCCCTTTGAAAAATGCGTACCCGCCATTATCACGGTACATCGGAACTCATCACGACTTGTCAAGACAACTCATACTTCCGCTAGACCGGAATAACAAGAATCTAGTCCCTCCTACCCATCCAAAATATACAATATAGGACTGATTCTACTTGTACTAATAATATGTAATACATATGAATTCAGGCCATAAACACAATAAGCAAATTAATATATTTTCTGGCCCTAAAAAATAAGTACAAACGTAAGCGCAATATCCTTGCGCCGGATCAATATCCAGAACGATTACTCCTATAATCAAAAGTGTGAATCAAACATGGATTCTCTCGCTTTTACCATAGACAGCATTTTCATACACAAATGAATGAATGTCTATATTTTTCCCATATTAAATAGCCATATCGATTTTTGTAATATGTGCGTCAAAATATGCACGCAACATATACGTGATGCTAGCTACCTCATCATGTAAAACAAATTGTTTCAGAATATACCACTGCAAGAGCACTTGCTTCATGCAATGAGCCAGCTGTAGTTGTGGCTTAAGCTCCATGAGGAGCAAAGAAGTAAATGAATAACCACGAATGTCCTGCGGTCTTTCTATTTTACACAGATTCTTGTTTACTCACAACACGCACTTAAAAATCTTCCCGTGGCATTTCTAGTGCACGTGGGTTCTTTATCTTCTGTTACATACACAAATGTACTTGTAGCCCACGCCTGGGCGCACGTTTAACATGGTAAGATCTACTTCTGCTTTTTTTCAGTGAGAGGATACGGTCTACCGAATACTACTTTTCATTATAGCTACTTTTACCGTCACTCAACTGTAAATGATAAAATATTTCTATACGTGTGTGAAATAAAGACAGCATTTATGGCAAACAAAAATGTTTATACAACGTATGAAAAAATACAGATTTAATATGATGATTTGCACTGTGTCGCATCAGCTAATCCCTGAAATTACGGTACGAATAAATATTATACTTTTTAAAACAAAAGATTTAATTAAAGGATTAGAAAAAAATAATTAAAAACTTCTTATATTTCAGGCGGTCCACGTAAAATCTCTTAGCGGGGTACCAGAATCGACGTCTTGCCCACCCCTGCTCCCAGCCTATTACACAATTATTCATATTCTTCCAGTCCATACATAATCATCTTTAAACAGTCATTCTTCCAATCCATATATAATCATAATGTAATCTCTCTATTTCCCGTGGTGTCGTATATTATTATTCCAATACATGCAACATCTTTTTTTGTTTGGTTCGGTTTTTGCCTTCTTCTGGCGACGCGCGTACTTTTCAACCTATTTGGTTATATCAGAGCGCATTTACCATCCCAAAAAAAAAAAGTCAACTCTGTTGACTACTAACCCGATCAGCGTAGATAGATACTAAGTCCTGACAAGGACTAACATTATCTATCTGCTAGCATAAAGCCCTAAAAAGGACTCGCCAGCTACGCCAATGCCCGAGCTAGTCGTTATATGATAACACATGCAACATCTAATTTTCGTCTTTATTATATTGTTAGCAATCTTATAATCTTTCTGTTGCACATATAATCTTCATACTGTATTTCTTGCACAGCGTGCTTAATCTTATTTTAGTCTTAAGTTACACATGAAATCACAACATCGGACAGAGGAAATTGTTTTTTATTCTTACATTACACTCAGAACTTATTTTTTTTTAAAATTATTCTATTTTCTTTGCAGCAACGTTCTCATCAGATATTATATGCATTGTTTGTTGTTAATTTTCGTCCATTTTTTTGTTTCGTTTTTCGCTTCATATAAGGCGTGGAACCAATACAGTAGCTAGTTTCTTCACACGAAACTGCATCAAAGCAGTCGTGTGCTTTTGCAGATGTGGTTTCTTTAGAAATTTATTATTTTACATGGTGAGGATGTTAACCCCTTGCACAACTTCACATTAGTTGCCTCTTACGACATGCGAGTAAGCAGTAGTTCTATTCCTTTGGTTTATTAGAGAGCCCTAGGAATTACACGGAGCATTGTTAGTTTAGTATGAAAAGACGTGCAAAATGAACGGTGGTGCAAAATTGGGAATCAATCCGCTGCACTGCTACCGTAGTTCCGTCTTTTTGATTGTACTGTGCGTGAATGACCGTTAGGTATTGGTGCTTTTGAATTTAATTACCGTCTTATGGCGAGCTTTTACACTAGTACAACGAGATTATTGCATTGTTTCTACGGAGACCTGCATGAACTGCATGTGACATTGTTAATTTACCGTGAACTAAAACAATGTGCTTATTCTGGCTTTGTTTCTACAGAGACCCGCACAAAGTACACGGGACATTGTTAATTTAGCGTGAACTAAAACAACGACCCTTGTTTTCCTCTGTCTTTACCGAGACCCGCACGAACTACACCAATTTCCCTGGCCATTGCTAGTTTTCATTTATTCAATAGCCTTTAGCTCCGAAAGAAGCACAGGCCTTTAAACAAACGTTAAGTCCTCCTGTCTCATGTCACCAGCTCATGATCTCCCCATGTCCCACTCATCATTTTCACCTCTTTTCCAGTGCCACTGTCCATGTGCCCTTCTGTCCACCTCCGCCTGTCCCACCCGGGAGACTCCAGAACAAGGACTGTCCGGCAGTGTCATCAACATGTTTCCTCAACGTGTTACATATATCCCCATCGCCCTCCTTTGATCTCCGGTCTCCGTCCGGCTACTCATTAGTAATTTGCCTTGAGCTAAAACTGAGCATACTCTTTCCGTTGTCTCCACAGAGATATCTCTCCCCCCCCCCCCCCCCCTTCCCCCCCCCCCCCCCCCCCTCCCCCAACTACACGGGGCATTGTTAATTTCCCCTGAACTAAAACAATGAAGCTATTCTTTCCTTGTCCCCCAGGGGCTATACTACGGGACATTGTTAATTTACTATGTACTAAAACACTTGTGGGGACAGTGTGGTGCATTATTCATTGCCTGATCATTTCACCTGCACTAGAATAATGTTGTCTTCTCTGTCGTTAACTCTTATTGCTGTCAAGTTAGGTAAGTCAACACGGTAAACTAAGTACACCGTCTGCTCGCCGGTTGTCTGCATTTGTTTTTGGTTCTCTACTTTTTATTATCTTGTGATTGTTTTCTATTGTCTGCTTTATTGAATAAACTGTTAAGTAATCGTGTACTTATCGGTAAATTGTGGGAGTTTTTTAGGATGTAGTCGATTGTGTATTTAATAAGTAACTAATTTAAAATAACAAGTTGCTTCGTTACAAGGTCTTCTACAGTACGTTGTCCAATATGCAGCGCGTCCGAGAATTATCTTCCGGATTATGATGTCCAGTAACCTTGAATAGATACGAGTGTTACGGCATGTGCAGCCTTACCCTAAGGAATTGTACTGGCTACATTCAATGAAAATCACATTCTCTGTTACGCCCAGTCCTATCCTTCCATCCCTCCATTCCTTCCCTCTCCTATCACTTTTCCAAGCGTAGCTCTCCTATCACTTTTCCAAGCATAGCACGCGATGTATATTCACGTCTGTATCGTTGAATGTGTTGGGAAATCGATTTGATGCCGTTTATCATTCTTGAGGAACGCCGGAATCCTCTGTGTTTTGTAATTTAAGGGACACCACTTTCCATCAGCCATGTTCCCATCCCATAAGAACCGGCTTTAAGAGCATAGGAATATCAGCAAGTTATCATTCATTTTGTATGTGAATTCACAGATTATGTTTCAGACCCAATCGTCGGTCACTGCCGATGGCTTTTTATATGCATTAGCTGTTGACAACACACATCTGATCATCTTATTTCTTTGCTGGTTTCACTATCGGTGTCCAGACACATTGTTCAGTCTTTAGTTCTGGTATACTGTCTCTTCACCATGTGGCAGGGGTTACCAGCCTGGAGTATACGTATCCCAGGTGGCAGGGGTTACCAACCTGGAGTACACGTATCCCAGGTGGTACGGCAAGTTTGTCAAGGGGGTTCGGTGACAATTTGGTAAATAACGGTATTATCCTTTTGAAATATTCCAAAAGTAATAGTTGTGAATCGGAGAGGACGGGCAAGGAAGCGGACTGTTGGTTGACAAGAAACAGAATCAACGGCCTCACTATTTTATTTGACTGTTCTAATAAACATTTAACAACGTTATGATACTAAAAAATGTTGTTTACTAAATAAAGTTTTCTATATTAAATTAATAAATCCATTTATATTCTAATGTTCGCAAGCATGGTAAACTCTAGATTTTGTTCATTGTGCTGGAAGGTTTACTAAAATTCGAGCGGGTAATGCCCCCCCCAAAAAAAGATTGTCTTGTGGTCTGTAGTCTTCCATTCTCTGTCTTCACCTACGAGTACCATGCTCTTCGTGTTGACTTACGTTACAGGTGGGTTTCCAGTCTGTTCTGTAGGCCTACTTAGTATTGTTTTCTGGTGTCCATATCATAGTACATTCATTCATTCAAGTACCATGCCTAATGGCGTAGGATATCATGTCTCTCCACAACTTCCTGTCTCCAGTAAGTCATAGTACAGTCGGCATCAAGTATGTTGTATTTAATATTCTATCTTTTTTTTTTTTTTTTTGCTCCTTACGGCGCTTGGGGTCAACACTACAGTTGACCGCTTAGGAAACCTGTCCAACAGCACTTGTGTGTCGCATCAGTTTTTTTTTTTTTTTTTTTTGTCTACACGATGAGATCACTTGCCAACGCAAACAGTTCTTAGATTATACCAGCGTGTTTAGCAGGTCGTAGTCGTTCATCCCCCTGTGTCAGACCCCGGGCTACACGTTAACTTCGGATTCATAAATTCAGAGACCT
Organism: Oreohelix idahoensis; assembly: GCA_024509875.1. NCBI lineage: Eukaryota > Metazoa > Mollusca > Gastropoda > Stylommatophora > Oreohelicidae > Oreohelix > Oreohelix idahoensis. The sequence goes on along the minus strand of JAMPIV010011082.1, from coordinate 30,938 downwards.
GACTCAGACACATTCTCAGGTTCGTAGGCGTTGCCGATTACCATTGACACACTCTCTTCTTCTCTTCCCCAAAAGTAATAATAATTAGTTACGGAGCTCTTGATCGAGCAAAACAGGTGATCCTGTTCCGTATGAGAACAGGACACAACAGACTGAACAGTCACTTATACAGACTGAGATTGGTCCCATCACCCCTATGTACGTGTGGACAGGCAGCACAGACAGCCGAACACATCCTGCAAGACTGCCACATGAAATTAATATATATAAATATAGATTTTCTTTTACAAAGTAGATTGAAATGAAACAGCAGTACCTTGATAAACAAATAAATAAGGTAGGCCTATTAAGAGTATTTTGATAGCAATGAACGGGAAAATCGTGAGTCCTGTATTTGAAGAGCCAGCAATCCTGCAGTATATGGAAGCATGAACATGTTATGGGAATGAAGACAAAAGTTAGGGGGGAATGAAGACAGCTGCAGTATATCATGACAATAGGAAAGTTAGGGGGGAATGAAGACAGCTGCAGTATATCATGACAATAGGAAAGTTAGGGGGGAATGAAGACAGCTGCAGTGTATCATGACAATAGGAAAGTTAGGGGGAAATGAAGACAGCTGCAGTATATCATGACAATAGGAAAGTTAGGGGGAGATAAAGACAGAGGACAACACTGCCAGAAGATACTGGTTAGTTTAACTTCATGGCATGGGAAGAAGTCAACATAATTGATAACCAGTACTGAAGACAGGAAGTTATGAAGGGACATGATCACTTACGCCTCCAGGCATGGTACTTGAACAAGAAGAAGGAGACAGCAATTAAAAACTCACTACAGTCTGGATGTCTAATGACAAGTCTTATGCCAAGACATTCCGTGATTATATTGTGTCATCGCTTTTTTTCTTATTCTAAATGTTCCATGACAGGGCCTGCTATTTTGTTTGACTCCATGTGTGCCCTATCCAGCGCTAGCGTCATCTCCCGCCTTCTTGTTCCACTGGTAATTAATTCCTTCCAGTAGTTCCACATTAGTCTTCTTGTCATAACATTTCAGTGTTTCTACTCTGCACAAGCACCTATTAGTACTTTTCCGAGTGACATTACTGTTGTTACGTATATGGTTACATACTGCATATTGCTATTCGTTGTAATATTCTGATACCGAATCCCTTCTTATCGTTACTTTTATTTGTAAACTTGTTGGATCTAAACTGTAAATGAGCGTTACTTAAGTTGCATACTGTATTGTACTACATCGGTCCCTTTGTATTTATTTATTTTGCGAGGTTTTGTTGCTGAGCGGAGTTAGAGGTTCCAAGTTCTGTAATGCAGCTATAATTTTTCTTCATTTATACAGTCTAGTGTGGTGTGAGTTTAGAGTGCTGATCGTCTTATCATTTGTCCGCGCTATTTATTGTTCTCAGACATCCATGCACATTCGGATATTCTACATTCTGCCGTATCAGATAAGATATTCTGCAACACACCGTTAAAAAAAAAAAATTCCCAACACCCCTAGCCGAATCTCTTTTTCCTTATAACGTTGTAGCATTATTCGTTACACAAGATAACAAGAAATGTGCACTTAGAGTAAAACACAACACATTATACAACAGTGAGCGCGAGTTATGACGGAAATAGTGACAAATCTATCATCTGAATAACCAAACGTCTATTGTTTCTTTATTTCTTTATCTGGTGTGCTTTCACAGTTTATATAGTTTTCCACCGTTTTGGTCTGACTGTGTTTCGCATTTTTCAAGCGCGGATAATTTACTAACGTAATCAAAGCTTGTTGCTGTTTGTAGTGCTTACTCCGAAACACATCTGCTACCACGCCTAGTCGAGTCATAATGATCGTATTCACGGCCCGCAAACAAAAAAGTAAATAACACAGCTTGTATAATAGCATGTTTCAGAAATACTAGGAAATAACCGTCACTATATGATGAATTAATCTCATGTAACCTTCGCACATCTAAAGCACACATTCCAGTTTTAGAAATCTCAAGCACTAACTTAGCTACACCTTTCTATCCTCTCTGCAGTAGCAGCACAAACAATCCTTGTCTGCCTAGAGAGGCAGATGATCTGTGTTCTCAGTGCAGACTCCGCGCGCTGGATCCAAGCTAATACACATCTCACGAGATCTAGTTGCGAGCACGGCTTCACGCTATCCAGTTTCAGACGATGTGTGTTTCTCTCTGTCTCTCTCGGTTCTTGTTTCTTTGTGTCATCTTTTCTTCGATCGAACCTTTTGACGCTTGACACTTTGCTTGTGTTGAAAGGCAAAACAAAACAAACGCTGCTATTTGACGAGCACTGAGATGTGGTCTCGGCGCAAGAATGTTAGCATTCTACCGTTTAAAAAGTTTAATTTTCTGTTTTTCTTCTGCCACTTGTTGTGCTTTAATAAGTCGTAGAATCTATTATTTTCTTCCGACACAGTGCACGTAATTGCTACCTGGTATGCTGCCATGTTGTACTTCTGTAAGGTGCCTGTCTTTCACCGTTTGTTTTTCATGTTGTCTCTTACATTATAACCATGCTGTAGTGTGACGGCGTTATATACCGCAGCTTTGGTCTTCGTTGTGAAGAAGTCAACATAATTTATAAGGCCTGCGTCACCAGCACACTCCTTTATGGCAGCGAGACCTGGACAACCTATGCTAAGCAAGAAAGAAGGCTCAATACCTTCCATTTACCGTGTCTGTGACGGTATTGCCTCCCCTGCTTTGCAGTAGTGGTCAAACATTGGCCAAATCTCAAGAGTATCGTTTATAGGCTTCAATGGAGTTCTTTACACAAGATTACTCTTGGCAAAAATGTAGATAGAAGAGTAGTAAAGCTTCTATTACATGGGAGTCTTCATAAGATATTCAGATAAGTGAAAACAATGCTGGCTGTCGCTAAGCACGTTAATTCTATAATCTGCTGACACTTTTATGAAGATTTCAAGCAATGGTTGTTCTAGCTCGTTAAGCCCCCACCGCTGAGTTAATCAGTGGAATTATTATAATAATATATATAGCTCTGTTTAGAGTGTGTGTTTAGTAACTTTGACTGAGACAAACATGTAGTACATTTAAAAGATTAAATCGAAGTTAAATGTGTTACATTACAAATAACACAATTTAATAATCACTTTAGGTTTAACAGTTTGAAAATAATTAGAATAGTTATGGCTAAAGAAAAGCTATCATCCTCGTATTTGGGGATTGCGAAAAGGGTTAAGAAGTTCAAGTGGCAGCATATGTTTGAACTTAGCTGCCAATGACGGTTCTGTCTTTTCACACTGATCACTCGTCTCTAGTCAATGTTGCCGGGTGTAGCTTGTCTCCCAGAAACTTCAAGGAAAGTCTACACAGTGCGTCCTTTGTCTTAAAGCGTAGGCCACTGGTCCCGTCTTGTTCCAGAAATAGTACGTTCTGCTGGTACCACCAATAACTGTGATAGAAGAATAGAAAAGAACGCTCTTCTGAGTATGGCGTTCTCCGACACATAGTTATGTGTCCCCCCTCTTCTATTTCACCATCCCACTTAACTCAGAGTTTACCCTCGGCGAGAATTAAACTTAATCCCTCGGGATAAAACTTCCTTTACATTTAAACTGAATAGCTTTAGCTTTACATTACATTTAAATGAAAAGGTTAAACGTACAGATATAATATGTTTATCATTTACATCTCCACTGTTTGAAAATTGTTCACAATATAAATTCATTTATGTTTCCTTTACATTTACACTTGTGGAAAAGTTTGAAACTTCTATTAATTAAAATGAATATTTTCACATGGACATTTACACTGGTTTAAAACGTGAAACCTTACATTAATTTTAAAGTGAATATGTTTATAGGGACATTTACACTGCTTTGAAAATGTAAATCTTTTTCTTAGAATGTACATCATTTCTTTTCATCTTTCCCTCCCTGCGCCATAGGGAACCTGGAACTACTTTATGCCTTTAGTTCTCTTTACGAAACTATCAATAAAGCAATCACCAGCCCGTGTAGTGGTGGTTCATGAATCATCATTCAATACGCTGAGGTTGCCAGCCTCAAATGACTTTGACATCCAATAGTGAGGTTCACACAATAAAATTCACATGGTAATATATACATATATATGTTAGTTCATATTTTAGTAATAAAATATGAAATGTAAATCACAACTTACGCCAATCCTGGCTACAGACTTGTCGCACAGATGAATAAAAGACACGAATCGTTCTCTTACAACACGTGTCTGGGATTTCTTTTAATTTTACAATAGATTGCCCATTCTGACTCCATGTTTCTTCAATTTCCTAGTTCCAGTGTTCCTTATTAAAATTTGAAAAAGATTTCCTGTGCTTTATAAGTCTTATCTGGTTCTCCAATAAAAGGTCCGGATAACAATTAGGAATTATGAATCTAGTTTTCATTGTGGCGAGGTCTGATGTTGTCTTGAAGAGCATGCAAATCACAGAGAAATAAAACTGTGAAATTGTCAGCCTACATTCCCTCCGGTGATGTTATGAATCAAATCAGAAAGATCCAGTCATTTCAAATCATGCAGGTAGGGTGTGATATTTCAAAATAGTCCCACGTGTAATAAGGTGCGTGCCTTCAAAGGTCATGTATTACCATATATGGACATCTGATGTCTTGCATACACTCTCCATGATTACTTTTTAACCAAGGACCAGAAGCGATTATATCATAAGTTCCGCCTCGTGCACGGGTTATCGTGTTTCGCCAGACAAACCAATATGGTTTTATTTAACACTCCTTCCCACCGTAGCTTGAATAAACGAAACACCTTCGCTGGAAAAGATGGTCAGACAGATTATGCGATAAAATATTATCGCCAGCCGGGTCACCAAACCTGGCGAAGCGTAAATACGTCTGAGGAGTGGTAAATAATAAAATGCGCATTACTCCCGTAGCAATTACTGCCATAGGGGAGTGGCGTGTTAGAGACTTCACTATGCTATGTCTATCATAGAGCAAAATAGTGAAAATACAAATGAAAAGGCATGATTTATGCCAAATAAAAGCGATGAGTGAGAAAAATAAGAAAAAGAAAGGATACTGCCGGAGGGCTGAAGGTGTGAGAGATCACACAAAAGAGCACGTTCAGACGTTTTGTCGCAGTGTCTACGCCACATCTTCTGTATCTCGTGGAAAGATAAAGTGACAAATATCGAGGGGTTGTCACGTGCTGGCCTCAAAGCATGAATACACTGCTTAGACAGCGCAGACTACGCTGGCTTGGCCATGTCCGCCGCATGGAAGATGGTCGCATCCCGAAGGATATTTTCTACGGACAATTAGCGGATGGAAAGAGAACAGTTGGGCGACCACAGCTGAGGTTCAAAGATGTGTACAAGAGAGACATGAGGGCACTGGACATGGATCCAGCTACATGGGAGGATGAAGTTGCCGATCGCACTAAGTGGCGATGCTATTTACGGCGCCACCTCAGATTGTGCGAAAAGAAGCTCGCACAACAAGCAGAAGAAAGGAGAAAACGTCGAAAATAAGCAGCTGAGTGCTGTCACCTCAGGGGCGCATTCCCATAGTCAGTTATGACTGAAGGGGTTATTATTATTGTTAGTGTGACGGGGATTCATTTTCACACAAAGTTTCAAAGCCAACTCATTTTCTTTGACTTCGTGTGCTGCAGTGGTCTTGCTCCTTCCTGCAGTGGTCTTGTTCCTTCCTGTGGTGGTCTTGTTCCTTCCTGTGGTGGTCTTGTTCCTTCCTGCAGTGGTCTTGTTCCTTCCTGCAGGGGTCTTGTTCCTTACTGCAGGGGTCTTGTTCCTTCCTGTGGTGGTCTTGCTCCTTCCTGCAGTGGTCTTGTTCCTTCCTGTGGTGGTCTTGTTCCTTCCTGTGGTGGTCTTGTTCCTTCCTGCAGTGGTCTTGTTCCTTCCTGCAGGGGTCTTGTTCCTTACTGCAGGGGTCTTGTTCCTTCCTGCAGGGGTCTTGTTCCTTCCTGTGGTGGTCTTGTTCCTTCCTGCAATGGTCTTGTTCCTTCCTGCAGTGGTCTTGTTCCTTCCTGCAGTGGTCTTGTTCCTTCCTGCGGTGGTCTTGTTTCTTCCTGCAGTGGTCTTGTTCCTTCCTGCGGTGGTCTTGTTCCTTCCTGTGGTGGTCTTGTTCCTTCCTGCAGTGGTCTTGTTTCTTCCTGCGGTGGTCTTGTTCCTTCCTGCAGTGGTCTTGTTCCTTCCTGCGGTGGTCTTGTTCCTTCCTGCAGTGGTCTTTGGTCCCATAGCAGATATTGCTTCAGACTTCACTATACTTGATCCAGCTTCGAGAGGTGGGGGTGATCGCTTCCCTTCCTCGCGGCCTTTGCCTTTCCTAACTCAAGAGCGGAGTCAGATACCAATTTATAGCTATGGTAGACTGGAGTGGAATGCCATCGTGTTTCGATACCCGGTACTTTTGCAACGAGAGGTCATCGCTCTAACCACTCTGCCAATCGAACGCTACAATGCTTTATCTTTCTTTTTTTCAGTAGGCCAACTTGGCTGATATCTTAAGACGCCTCATTTCAGATTGTATAAAATATTGTGATTATCAAGTGGCATAGAGCAGTGATTATCAACGTGGGCCTCTCCCCCCCCCCCCCCCGCCCCCCTCCCCCCCGAAGATTATGCCATATTTCTTGGGGTCCACAATAAAGTAAAGTGCCTGTTTTCCAGCTAACAGAGACTAAGAAGGGGGGCACAGAGGTAGAATGAGGCTCAGAAGGGGGCGCTGTGAACAAAAAACGGTTAAGAACCCCTGGCATAGAGAATAAACGTAGTCCGTTGTAGCAGAAGCGTGGTATTCCTTGCCAAGAAGAAAGCAGGTGATGATTGTTAGGCTGCGAACCCGACCACTGTTCAACAAATTAAAAACGTATGTCTATACTGGGAAAGCATTCATACAGTAGAGCATGTCGTCGAAAAAATGTAAGCTCCACCAGAGGTACAGATTGACAGTGTGGCTTTTATCAACAACGCTGATAGGGTGGAAAAACGATGAGGTTGAGAGACCTCTGAGAAAGACCGCCAGTATGAGAGCGAATGTAAAAACAAAACCAACATTCAAATACAAGGGGCTTGACATAAGTCTTGGGCCTGACCATGAAGGAGTCACAGGAGGAAGATGAAACTTGGCACATTTAAAGTTCATCATATTTGCACTGAATGTGTGAAGTACGCGTTTGTTTCTTCAATGGGATTTCCAGCTACGGTGCACGGCGCAATGTACCCTATTGACCGGATCTGCTGCTCCAAAGATTTGACAAAACAATGGAAAAGAAGGAGGCCAGAGCTGTGATAAAATTTCTGATGTTTCAAGGAAAAACACCTACAGAAATACACAGGGAGATGGAACCAGTGTTTTGTGATTCTTGTCCTTCATATACTTTGGTAAAAAAAACCTGGTGTCAACAGTTTAAGTGCGGCCGCTCAAATGTTGCTGATCTGCCAAGATCTGGTAGACCAGCCTCAGAGTGCAACGATGAAAATGCAACAAGAGTGAAGAAAATCATTGACCAGGATCGAAAAATGACAATTGTGGAGATAGCTAGTAGAGTAAAACTGAATGAAAGAACAGTTTATAGAATTTTACACAACAGAAAATCATGAGAAAAGTGTGTGAACGCTGGGTTCCGCGACTGTTGACACGTGAACAGAAGCAAACGAGGGTAAATTGCTGTCAACAGTTGCTCAAAAAGTGTCAGTCAACAAATTTTTTGGAGACCATATTCTCCAGATTTGGCTCCATCAGACTTTTTTTCTATTCCCAAATCTTAAAAAACAGCTAAAAGGAAATCATTTTGACAGCGATGAAGAAGTTATACTGGCATGTGATGACTGGTTTAGTTTGAAAAATAGGGTGTTTTACTCCCAAGGTCTTTTCAAGGTCAAGCAGAGACGGCAGAAGTGTGTCAATGCAGACGGTGGCTATATTGAAAAGGAATAAACACTATACAAAATTTCAGCTCTCTGTGATATGTCCTTCATGGTCAGGCCCAAGACTTATGTCAAGCCCCTTGTAGATGTCTGAGAGTGTACGAAGAAGAAGAGGGAAGAAAACAAAACCGTTGAAACAGTTGGGGGGTGTCTCTGAAGATGACAAAGAGAGAATAGGATTACAAGACCTCCCATGCGTGTCGTATAAGGCAACTAATATGAGGTTGTTCATGGGACTGACCTTATCATGTAAAATAAATTGGCCCAAACAAACAAACACCGCTGCAGGAACATGTGACTATTGGCTGCCTACTTCCTGTAAGGAGGTCAGCTACGGTGCTGGCTGCATGAACTGTATAAGGAGCGCAGTGGAAAATAATGATAAAGTTGATGGCGCTGATGATGATGATAAGAGAGAAGAAAACGAGGAAGTTATTTCTTTAGAGAACCATTTAAAAAGAAAATTATTATTTTATGATGTCTTAAAGTGGGCCAACTTACGAAGCGAATTCGATTCTTTAAGGATCCTAAAAATATTGTCCCCATAAATTGCATTGCGTATGTTTTGTGAAGAGTGAAGGTAATTTATTACTAAAACAGCAACAAAGTCACACACACACACAAGTAAACAGGAGAAGAGAAATAAAGCTTAAAAATATTGAAGTCTGTCAACATTGCATTCAGTAGAGTGAACAATAGAACTAACATTCAGTGTTTCTGACATACTTTTTTAATTCCGACGTTCCCCGTCACAGAATTATGTCGTTCTTTCATGACCTTGCAGCGTTCATACCCATCCATTGTACTCCACGTCTTACCGCAGTTTCCCTCAACTTCCTCGACCTAAGGATTATAAGCCTTGGACGAATTCGTGCCAAAGCTGCCTGTCCTGTCCCGTCTGCTCATATCTTATGTATCCCTTTTATTTGTCTCCAGTTGTCTTCTCCTTTTGCCTTGAAACAGGATTAATGCTGTCATGATGATTTGTGGATCAATATATGCGAACGGATATGTATGCTGCAATAGAATCAGACATGTGCATTAAAGAAAAATTAGTTTGTTTATGAAAGGAAAAGGCCTTAATTCCTTGTCGTTGGATGAGCCATTTACTGAGCCCGTATTTATGTTGTTGGATTTCGTGAGAACGCACATGATCATTAGGAGATTTCACCCTAGACGTAATAGAGCAGCGAGCAGTAATATTTAACAACAGAAAGAGCAATCAATTACAAACTAACATAATGAGTTAAGATTGCGAGCAAGGACGTGGGGAGCTATTTACCTGAAATAATAATAAATAGAACCAAAAATGTGGTTGGAGCCCCCCACCACAGATATGGGAGGCGTCTTTCGTTTGATTTGAAGGACAGATAAAGGTTGCTCATGAGGATCGTAAAGTACATTATATCCATGACAAGATCGTGCATGCTTATATGCCATGAATAGAGATGCTATACTAATCTGATGAATATCGTCACGAGATAAATATGAATCTTGGATTGTACCAGTTATTCGTTTCGCTGTGCGACTAGACTCTGAAGTTTTTCATCGAACCGTTAGGACGTTGAGAAGGTCACCTCAACATTAAATTGGTTCACTCGTTTTTCCAAAAGAAATTTCGTCTTGGATATTATGAATTGACACCGTCTCAGCAACGTGTCGTACACTAGTGAAGGTAACACATAATTTTTCGACGTTGAATTCATTTACAAGAGTCCTATTCAATTGAAATCTCAGTGGGCGATTTACAAGAACGTTTTCAGATTACGTCAACATGTTTGGTGATGACTACATTATCCACCCTGTATTTCAAGTTGTTATTGTGTGGAACGATGCATTGGAGTTACAGCGAGGAGTGGATTCTCATGGTCGATTTAGATAAGTGCACATATGTTATGTAACGTCATGGTTGTTGGTCCTATCATTGTTGGGCACATCTCACTTTTTTAAAAATGTTATATGTTTCTTTTCTGTTTCTCTTGCGGGCGGTTGGAAAGGGGACGACACGGAAACGTTTTCTGTTTCTGTGTCGTTGATCTATAGGGTGATTGCGTTAATTTATTTCAGGGATTCAGCATTTAATGCTGCCGTGATTACCGCTCTGTTTGAAATTAAGGCATTCGTGCGTGTTAGCTGTGCCGTGATTCGTCGTATTTTTTTAATTTCAATTTTGTTCGGCATATTAGTCTTACGTGGGTATCGTGCTTAGATAGGTTTTAAAGTTATGTAAGGTCCCGCCTGAGTATAGGAGATGGTGATAATACGTGAGAAGTAAGGTGTAAGAAATAGATTTTCACGAGTGAATAGTTAAGATGAAGATCTGTCTCTGGACTGAATAGTTTCTCTAGTCCAGCCTATCTGTACGACTATAATTTAGTATCAGACAATCTTGCACCCCCTTATATTGAAAAATATAAGTTTACTGTACACGCACACACACACAGCTATGGGACAACAAGACACACAAACGTGAAAAAATAATGGGTAAATTTGGGTATGGGTCTGACCAACACACACCAAGTTAGTTCCTTTGTTGTTTATTATCACTAAACTTTACAACATCGAATATCTAAAAGAATCAAATAAAATCAAAATTACATATATAGAGAATTAACAGAATACATGTGCCCTCCCCTCTTTGAGAAGATAAGAACCCAATAAGTTAATAACCCCAAAGGTTAAAGGTTTAGCACTAGGATACAGTATAGACAGTAAGAGAACAAAATTCCTGATACGTGCTAATCCGTAAAGTAAACAATTGTTAAAGCAAAATATCTAGTTTGGTACAAGCTACCGTAACAAGAAAATATTCAATCTCTCTGACATACGTGGCCACGCTCTCTCTCTCTCTCTCTCTCTCTCTCTCTCTCTCTCTCTCTCTCTCTCTCTCTCTCTCCTTACCTAATCTTGGTGATATTCCTGGAATGTACAGTTATCCTGGATATGTTTATCGATATGATAATGTCAGGGTTCAGTGCCAAATTTGGCCCCAGTCAAAAATGTGGATGGAGCGTCCCACCACAATACGATTATGGGGAAAATAGCGTAATTCATTTTTCCATTTCCTTTTTTTTAAAGCTTGATGCAGGGCATCCAACTATCACTGCAGCTGGAACACTTGTTCTTGTAGCTGTGGTTTCTATAGCAGTCTGTTTAACATGATGAGGCTACCTCCCGTTAGACGCTTCTTGGGACATGCCTGAGAGCTAGTCTTGTTCTACCCCTTCATTACTCAGATACCCTCCGGGAACTTCACGGGACATGAAAGCAGAATCAATCAATCAGTACTTTTAAGCTCCTCGCGGAGTATAAGTATTCAGCAAACACATGCGAAATTATCAGAATGTTAGGGTGCATCAACATCGATGGAAATGACTTGAGGATAATCAAAAGCATGCACTGTACTGGCAACAGACAGCAGTTATAAGAATTAACAGCCAAACAGGAACGTTTCAGCAGATAAAAAAGGGTTAGACAGGGATGTGTGCTGTCACGGGATCTGTGCAATGTCTACAGGGAAAATATATTGAGACCCATCGAGGGCATGTCAGGAATATAAATAGCTTCAATATGCTGATAATACAGTTTAGACCAGCCTTTCTCAACCTTTTTATCAAGGATGAACCCTTGAAATAATTTTTCAGGTCTCAGGGAACCCCTGCATAAAAATTATGATATCTACAGCTCATGGTTTCTTAGCGTGATCAGTAAGTTGTAAATGTTGTCACGGGATTGCCTCCCCTTGCTTTGCAGTAGTAGTCCACTAATGGTCACAACGCAAGCGTATCGAAAATTAGGTCGTCCAAGGTATCTATCTTCGCGCAAGATTACTCTTGGCAAAGATGTAGATAGAAGACGAATGGCGTTTCTACCTTAGGGGAGCCTTCACAAGATATTCCCAGAAGTCAAGAACAAACGCTGCTTAAGGGCTGAGCAAATTTTTTAACTTATTATCTGGTCCGTCGCCTTTTGTGAAAGGTTTACGCAATGATTCTGGCCCGTTCAAGCCCCCAGTTGGAGTAATCCAACGAATGCCTTCTTATAAGTAATGGCTCTATATTTATATATACAGGCATACCTCGACTTTCGTCACTTCGAGTTTCGTCGCTTCGCTCTTTCGTTGGTTTTCAATTATAACCACGTTTCCAAATTTCGTCGCTCGCTTCGCTCTTTCGTCGCATTTCGTCACAACCGCGCGTCATCTTGTTTCTGTCGTCGTTCAGTCTTTGAAAAGAGGTCGTTCGGTGCGCATTGTTTATTTTTTTATGTTGTCCGCATTGAATCTCTTATATTTGTGATTAAACATATTAATACTACTTATTTTTGTGATTAAAATAACCAAACTATTCATACTATATTATTTTTGTGATTATACTGTAAACAGTTCATAGTTATTTTTGTGATAACAGTATAATGGCAGTGTTCATATCGTGATTATAAGACACGTGTACAGTTTTCATACTGTACTTTTTTGTGTTTAGGCCCTATACTACTTATTTTTGTGACTACTTATTTTTGTGCTTTAATTATATTCATAATGGGTCCTAAGTGTAGTGACAAAGTTAAAAAAAACCCATAAGTAGAGGACGCAATTGCATACTGGGACAGGGTGGATCCGAATTTCGACAGAAGTTCAAAAGTAAATAGTGGGCTAGAACACCAAATAGCCTGTTACAGAGAACTTCTTAGGGAAAGGAAGAAGACATCAATGAGGCAAACGTCTTTGCTCTCCTTTTTCAAGACGCAACCGCCACAACCAACTTCAGTCACCCCTCCCCCTAACCCTTCAGATTCCGAGCCATTAACATCAGCCCCAGCCCCTGTTAGATCTCCTTCAAAGTCCCCTTCTCCTAAAAGAATTAGATTGAGTTCCTCCAGTTCTGAAGATGAGCCTCCTCAATTTTCTCCATCTGATTTTCTAAGTCTAGAATCCCCCTAAATCACCAACATTCAAAACTGTACATACTGTATATATTCATCGTCTACTTGCTCAAGAATGATTTTAAGGTAAGATGTTATTTACGTATTTTTTATTTATTACTGTATTTTCTTTATTCTTATGTTTATTTCTGTTTATTTAGGTGTTGCACGCATTCGCAAGTGTTATATAGTTAGTTATTTATGTTTTTGGCGGCCCTAATGCATTTGCAAGCTAAATAAAGGCTATGCTTCGACTTTCGTCGATTTTCGACTTTCGTCAGTGCTCTGGTCCCTAACCTGTCGAAAGAGTGAGGTATGCCTGTATATGTATTTATCAAGAAAAACTGGCTCATACGTTTGCTTTCGTACATATAAACTGAATCAACTATTATTGTTTAGTTTAAAATAACATACAACAAATTTAATAGTCAAGTAGTTCAACAAGTTAAAATAAGGATTAAATGGGGTGAAAGTTATATTAAATTTTTCCTCATTGAGGTTTTGGTAGGGCGTTAATAATGTCCGTATTTTTGCTGTAGCCTGTTACATAAAACTTAGCTCCAGATGAGTCCTGCAGCCGTGGTTTTCGTCACTTCGTGGTGATGAGGGCACTTCTTCACTCAATTTGTCCGATTTCGGCGGTTGGTGGTGATGCTCTTCTCTCACACTAGCGGCGTTATTACCACAGTCGTCTGGTGGCTTGTAACCACAAACTGTGACAAATAGAAAGAAACAAATGCCTTCTGCTGAGTACATTTGTTCTCCGCAAACTAACAGGCCCATTGTCATGCGCTCCACCCACCAATGTTAACCTCTCAGAAGAATTAAATTCCCGAGCACACAATGTAACTCAGGGAATATGATGAAAATTCACCAATATCCTTCTGGGTGTCAACTAGGAAATTGCGTCTGGAGTGCATGAATAATGATTTGCCTGAATTACAATTTAAAAAATATATAAATCTCACAAAATGATTCTGTACACTTTAGGCACATGTGATGTAATTATCACTCATTACTCGTCGCTACTCCCGTCGGGGTCTGGGGTCGCTCTGCTGTCGGGTTTCCCGCACGACTTCTCAGAAACAATCACCAGCTCTTGCAGTAGTGGTTCATGCGTATACTATTTTCATATGTTGAGGTTGGCAGCCTCAAATATAACCACTTAGCAAGAAACCTGTAGAATTTAGATTAGTAAATAAATTGTTTACACTTACCCCAACATTTTGGGAATACACACTTCTCCTGGCACAGATTTAGAATGGACACACAGCCCTTTAGTTAGATGCTGTTCGAATCACTTCTTCTTCCGTCCTTAGCCAACGACCGTCAAAGCAGTCAGTGGCCATTACGCCTAGTGGCGTCTTAGGGCAACAGCAGATAGGTTTTCTTTGCCATTGTTTCCCATCACGCCTAGTGGCGTCTTTAGGGCAACGGCAAATCAACCCATTTGCCGTTGTTTCCGTAATCGAAGTGACTGGCAAACGGGTGATCAGTCCGTTGGTGTTCGAATCACTTAGGTCTGGAAATATGAGTTAATTCCTTTGACGGCTGGTGTTCTGCGAATTCCTGGCCTTGGAAAACTGTTTGTATAATTCCTCTTATGACTTGGTCTGGGAAATATGAGTTAATTCCTCTGACGGCTGGTGTTCTGGGAAAACTGTTGGTATAATTCCTCTTATGACTGGGTCTGGGACATATGAGTTAATTCCTCTGTCGGCTGGTGTTCTATGAATCCTGCCTGGGAAAACTTTTGTTAAAATTCCCAAGTTTCCAGTCTTGTATTAAAATTACGGGTTTACTTGTGAATTCCAAAGTTTCCCAATACTCGATCTGGTACTTATAGTTGTGGAATGATAAATCCTATCCTCTTTCCTCTGGCTTGTAGGAGGTGTTTAGTTGACGCTGCGATGCAGTCTGTGCTGTTCTGTCTGATTTCTACAGTATATCTCACAATCCGGAGTTTCAAATCCCAGCTGTGTTTCCGCCGAATGTTCCAATCAATTCATTATAGATTCTGGTGAACCAATCAAATATATCTAGCACTGTTTGTGTGGGGAAGTTTATCATTACTCATCCCACGCGTATTTAAAATATTTATTTTAATTTACACGCGTGGCCTCTTACAACATTGATGTCATATCGTTACATAAGACTTCCGGCGCACCTCTGTCTATCACAATATTGTGACCGTGATTTCCTGGCGTAATGTTTTCCTCCCAGATGTATATCCCGACAGATTATCTAATTATCCCCTTTATCTGCGTGCCTCCGCCAGACAGATTTCTGGTCAGACAGTGGTGCCTTCTTTCATCGTAGCACAATACAAGCGTGTGTCAACATGATCAACAGCTTTCCAATGGGGTCAAATGTTTGACGGACACGTTTCCACAGGTGGTCAGACGGATTCAAAGAGATAAGCGGGTGACTGGTCTGACGACTGGGTATTGTTACGATAATACGTCTGAGGAGTGGTAAACAATAAGATACGCATTACTCCCGTAGCAAATACTGCCATAGAGGAGTGGCGTGTTAGAGACTTCACCATGCTATGTCCAGCATAGAGGAAAATAGTGAAATAACGAATGAAAAGGCATGATTTATGCCAATTAAAAGCGATGAGTGAGAAAAATGAAGAAAAAGAAAGGATACTGCTGGATGGCTGAAGGTGTGAGAGGTCATATAAAAGAGCATGTTCAGACGTTTTGTCACAAATGTAAAATCCAATAAAAATTGTCCATGCTCTTCTGGGTAGAGATGTGATTTTTTTACTATGGATCTGTGTTACGTGCAGTCTTTGATATCTTACAATATTATACATTGGTATACTTGTTATGTTCGCAAATATTTTGTAAACAAAATAGATACTTTTTAGTGCTTAAGGAAAAGTGATTATTGAGTTACTTCCCTTGAAAGTTGTGTCGTCTCTTTCGATCGAACTCCACGGATGAATCCAGTTTTACTGCGATTTATTCTTTGTTTGGGTAGTAATAGATTGTTCTTGCTTCAGAATATCTATGGCCTGAATTTATGTGTATTGTTTGTCTGAGTAGGACGAGTCTGTCTTATATCTGTATATCTTTACATATCTAAGTCGAACTATATGTTCTTTTGTCTCTAGAGAGGTCAAAGGCTATTCGGCGGATGTGTCGCTAGAGAGGTGTGATTTGGCTTCGTCCTGATAGGGACTGTGTTTTCTATGTCGGCTTGTCGCCGGAAAAAGTGATCTCAGTATTTGTGGGGAAAGTGATAGTCGTCTAGACCTATCGTGTATGCTTTACCCCAGTGTTTATTCTTATTGCCAAGGAATGGCAGAATCATATTTCTGATACCAAGGTAATAAAAGATACTCTTTTGAACTCTCGTACGAAGCCACCATTTTCGATAGGTACGATTTGTATGTCTGTAAAGGGCAATTTTTACTATCTTGCAATATAATACATTTATATTCTTATTATGTTCGCAAATATTTTGTAAGCAAAGTATTTCCTTTTTAAGTGCTTAAGGAGAAGTCATTTTTGGGTTGCTTCCCTTGAAAATAGTTCTGTCATCTTCGATCGGACTCCGCAGACGACTCTAGGCCTACTGCGATTTATTCTGTGGCTGGGTAGGAATAGATTGTTCTTGCTTCAGTATATCTATGGCCTGAATTTATACGTAGTGTTTGTATGAGTAGGACGAGTCTGTCTTATATATGGATATCTTTGCATTTCTAAGTCGAACTAATTTGGTTGTCGCTAGAAAAGGTCAAAGGCTATGCAGCGGAAGTATCGCTAGCAAAAGGGTGTGATCCATGGCTGTCATCCTGTGAGGATGCCGAGTTTTGTTGTAGCAGGCTTTTTTGCCGAAATAGTGATCTATATATGGATGGGGAAAAGTGATAATCATTTAGACATGTTGTATGTACTTTACCCCAGTGTTTATTCTCTTTTGCCAAGGAATGGCAAAGTTATATTTCGCATAAAAAGGTAAAACCACAATTTATTATGAACTTGGGCTTCGCCATCGTTGTTGATAAGCAGATGCACAGTGGTACTTTTAAAAAGAATATCCATTCAAAGGAAGAAGACATTCCTATGTATCAGCACTGGATTGTATGATATTATTCAATTACCTCTATGAGAGAACCTATGAAGAAATGAGGACATTTAATGAATGACTAATTTTGGTCTATATTCTATAGTGAGTGAAGCTCACGAGAGAGAGAACAGCCATGTTGAAATTCATATACTTTGTATTTATCGAGTGAGAAAAAGGGATGCCTGTACTATCGCTCGATGAACCAAGAGATCACTGCTACATGTGAGAACCCATGTCTGGGATTCCTATATTATGAAATATATATATATTGAACTTTACGTGAAGGAATATTCGCTAGACGAGGTTAGGTCTAGGAGCCTTCCTATGTATTGGTTATGGTCTGACGTGCCCAGTCAGTAAAGCCAGATGATTTACATGATGGAACGCTGAATGCTTATTTACGAATGCTCCATATGATATTTGCCAAGCATGAATGCTAACTTAAGATGATATTCCTGTGATCAACATTATGCTGTCTATGTCGACATTTGTTCCTGTAACCATACACGTACTGTCCAAGTGTGCGTCCCATTAAATGTTATAAAAAGACCACCGTAGTTCCAGTACTTCTTGAATTCGAACAGTGTGAGTATGAGTGATGTACTACCAACCTGTCAACTCTATCGAATCATTCTACCATTCGCGTACTGACATTCAGATACACACTCATTGTTTACACTCACATTCTTGTCGGAGCCTCATCACGTTCCAGGACAAGATGACCTGTATGACCAAAACTGTGCTGGGTTTGATGAGTTGACAATCGTTACACTTTACTACACCAGTCCCAACATCTACATTTATCCACTGGTGGACATTCACATCATTTAGCAAATAAAGCATGATTCAACAACTAGTAGCCAGTATGAGTTAACAACTATACACAAAGAGAGAGTTTAACAACTGGTGGCCAGCTTCCTGGGTCAACCTGCACAGTGACCATATTGAGAAGTAAACTACTGAGACCAGACGTTCCTTGGGGTCTGTTACGACACACAAATACATCAGCAGTACAACTCTACAGTGATGTCAGCGTGACCTGTCCTGTCGAGAGTATGCAGTAACTAGGTCAGGTTTGGTTGACATTTGGTTCATTGGACATTTGCCATACAACTGACAGTGTTACACAGCGAGCTTGGTTGAAACATAGAACATTACACATCAGGACTGGAGAATATTTGACAGTGTTTGCGAAAGAAAATGTTATTGAACTGAGAAGTCCTACATTGATTGTTATCATTCAAATCAACGATGGAGCTTCTATTTCTGTGTTGAATTTAAAATAATTAGACCAGAAGTATTTGTTTAATAAAGTACCACAGTACTGTACTATTAGGCAGTGTAACTGAGCCTTCATTCCAACACATTCTTTCTGCAACACTCTATTTACATCATATTGCCATACTATTTATGCATTTATGTATTTATGTTTAACTATTTATATGTGATATTTGTTTGTATCCAGCGGGTTGTTGTTTCGGTTGGGCGGTGTCACACAGCAGAGTATCCCACGTAATAGAGGGTCTGATGTGTGCGTTTCTATAGGTGCAATTTTCTTCATTGAAAATTTGCTGCGACAGCTGTTGCTATTAGTGTTAGCTGTGAAGTCTGTACTCATTGTTGTTTTTGTAATATTCCTCTGTTCTTTTGTTTGTTTTGATTTGTTTGTAATTTGTTGGTCTACCCTATTCTATCTTTCAGTTCTATTCTCAATTTATATTTATATACTGTGGCGTTATTTGTATTTGTTATCCTCTTGCGGTTTATCTTTTATTGTTTTTCCAATTTTATTTATTTCATTTCCGCAAATGTTTTCATGTTTTTTCTGTATAACTGTTTTGTTTTGTGCCTGATCGACATACACTATTTAAAATATAGTTGATCATATAAATTGATGTACAAGAATCAACTGATAGTTAATTGCTATTACTAAAGGTACACAGTTGATGATATAAAACACTATTTCTGGTGCACTGCACTTATATTATAGAGTGAACCAGCAACTTATAGCTGTTATTATATAAGGATTTATACAAGACCTTTGTAAGGCTTGTTTCCCACAGTGATTGGGATAGTTAAGTACTATTTTTCACAGGTTACAAAGTTATCATACAAAGTCTTTGATTAAGACTAAGAAAGTAAATTTATTTACTTTTGCAAATTACTGATCTTATTAGACAAGATGTCTACCTTGGATTATTTTATCACACAAGGCAGGGCTCTTGATAAGACTGGTCAGCAGTTAGAAGAATGGGCAGTTGCTCAATATGACAAAAGCAATAGCTGCTGAAGAAAGAAAAGCCTTAACTGAAGAAAAAAAATTAGAAGCTGAGGAAAGAAAATTACAAAGAGAGGATGAACAAAAGAAATTGCAGATACAGACTGATGAAAAAAGATTCCAGATGGAAATGGAAAAAGAAAAAAGAAAAGATGAAGCTGCTGCTGAAGAGAAAAAATTACAGGCTGCTGCAGAAGAGAGAAATTACAAGCTGAAGCTCAAGAAAAAAAAAGCAATAAGAGAACATGAACACCAAAAAGAACTTTTAGCATTTGAGTTAGAAAAAGTTAAAGTTAACAAACATAAGTAATGTTAATCAAGCATCTAGTGGTAATGGTAAACCCTTTACTTACAAGGTCAAGGTACCAGCGTTCAACCCTTCCAGTGATGACATAACATTCTGGCTAAACAGATTTGAACGCTCGTGTCGAGCACATAATGTGGACAAATCACAATATGCTAACCAGTTATCAGAAAATCTGAAAGGTGATTCTCTGACTAGTTTAAGTTTGGTTGAAGAGGCTGACAAAGATAACTATGATGTTATTAGGGCAGCCTTATTAAAGAAGTATCAGTTGTCTGAAGAGGGTTATCGGAAGTTGTTTAAGACAATGGTGCCTGAGGCAGGTGTAGAATTCTCAGAATTCATTGCAAGGACACGACTTACATTTGATCGTTGGATTGAGCTATCCAAAACAGAAAAGACTTATGAAGCCCTTATGGACTTGATACTCAGAGACAAGATTATGTCAAGTATAAATAAACCTTTCCTCGAATTCTTACATGAGCGTAAACCTAAGTCTCTAAAAGAAATGGAACAGTATTGTACCCAATACGTCACTGCACATCCGGACGTAGCTATTAGCAACAGTAAGGTTAAAGAAGGTATGCCAGTTGCTTCTGCAACACCATACAACCCTAATCACTCTCACAAATTCCAAGGACCTCAAAATAGGTTTAATAAAAAAGGTAACTATTACAGTTATCAGAACCAAGGTAACCAATCATTTCAGGGTTCTTCTTCGAATACCTGGAGAAGAGCTGACAGCCCTCGATTCAGGGGTGGTCATAATTACAGGAACTTTCGCAAAGGAAGTCATTCTAGAAACTATCCAAGTTTTCCTTCATGGAGACAACAGGATCATAATTACCGAGATACTCATTATAATGAATATGATGATAGTAACCAAAGGAGCTATGATTCAAACCCGAGTAGAGGTTATAATAGTGGAAACAATGATAAGTACAGAGGCAATAATAACAGAGGTAGAGCACAATTCAAAAAAACATAAAGCTCATTACCAGGCGAACTCTGCACAGCAAGAGTCCCACGAAGCCTATAAACAAAATAAAGATAATGATGACTCTAATAATATGGCATGTGCCGCTTTTGATTTTGGGAGAGCATCTCAGTGCCCCCAATGCAAAACATTATTTGAGCCAACCACAGTGTCTACTTTTAGCTGTGGCCATCCTCTTCCCGCTCTTCCTGCGTCAATCGCTCATGATGGGAGAGGTTCTCTTGTCTTACACAAAGGTTTAGTAAATGACAATCCAGTCCTCAGTACTTTTTGATTCTGGGATGCACAACTATTGGGGTTAGGCAGTCACTAGGTAGATCCTTTTCTCATGTCCAAACTACATTTGGGGCACATAGAGAAATACTCTATGCGTCACATCAAGGAACATTTGGCGTTTTCTTTGATTTCACAGGCAGATGTACATACTCATTTCATTAGGATTTTGCTATCATCATATCGTTTCACAGGAGATGTAAATACTCCGGAGCATCTCGATCGCATCTTTTGGTAACATTCTCGGAGCTAAGAATGCATCTTAACAAAGAGAGTCCCAGTTCACAGGATGACAACTACTTGGACAAAAGTCACTCATATTGCATATCCTTCCCAAATTCACAGGCCGGAGCGTATCATGAGTCACTCTATAACTCTACCGCTATCATTAGGATTGCTACTCCTTTCTTCACAGGAGATGTACACGCATGTCTTTTGCCGGATCCGATCGCGATCTTATCATCGGTCGCATTCACGGAGTCAAAGAATGCACTCCGGAGCAAATTTCCGTTTGGGAAAATCAAAATATGCAATCTGCTAATGCAGTAGTCACTAGAGCTCAAGCTCTCAATATGCCTGAAACTTCATCTGTTGAAGATAATGAAGTGCATACCCAAGATGATCCCTTGGTAATTTCTCGTGACTCGTTTATAAAACAACAAGAAGAAGATCCGACTCTTAAGAAATTCTTCACTCTTGTAACAAAAGGTGATCCGAATAAAGATTCAAATTGTAAATCTTGGATTACAATGAAGAATGGCGTACGTACTTGTACGTATGGTGCAAGACTCCACTAAGTCAAGTCATTCTCAGAGATTCTTGTACCCAAGAATTTGAGAGTTAAGATCTTACAACATGCACACGACTCTCAGTGTGCTGGTCACATGGGTTTTTTCCCGTACAAAGTCAAGAGTTCTTGCGGCTTTCTTTTTGGCCTTTTGTGAACAAGGACATACGGATCTATTGTCGATCCTGTAAAGTATGTCAAGAAGTCAAATCCAAAGGTCCTCGTCATGCTGCGCCTATTCAGGCTGCAGATATTCCTATTCGTCCATTCCAGAAAATGGCGATAGACATCATTGGTCCATTCAAGATCAAATCTGCTAGAGGACATCAGTTTATCTTAACGTGTGTAGACATGTGCACACGTTGGCCAGAGGCTATCCCTCTAAAGAGCATTACTACCGCTGACATTGCAGATGCTCTTTGGCTTATATTTTCTCGGCTGGGATTCCCCGGAGAAATATTATCAGATCATGGCACCCAACTGATATCGGATACCATGTCTCAAGTAATGTCTACTCTACAGATAGAGAGATCTTTGAGTAGCATCTATCATCCTATGTCCAATGGGATGGTCGAGCGACTAAATAGAACACTTAAGAACTTATTAGGGAAGATAACTGAGGATCATCCTCAGGATTGGGATAGGGTTTTCCCCGCGGCCCTCTTCGCGTACAGAGAGGTCCCCAATGAACATACAGGGTTTTCGCCCTTTGAACTTGTCTTTGGCGCGCGACCGCGCGGCCCAATGTCTTTGCTGCATGATCTTATAACAGCTGACAATATTGACGATGACACAAAATCTTCTTACGAGTATGTCATCGCGCTGAGACAAAAGATTATCGAAGCATGCAAATTGGCAACGTCCTCTTCTGAGTTTGCTAAGCAGAAGGCAAGACAATTTGCTAATAAGAAGAGAACTTTACGACAACTTTGTCCTGGTGACAAAGCATTTGTTTTGCTACCTTGTCGTGAAAATAGACTCCTTATTAGTTGGAAAGGTCCGTACGATATAATATCGAAAATTTCAGATGTTGACTACATCGTCGATATTAACGGGAAGCATAAAACCTTCCACATCAATATGCTTACGGAGTTCCATGAACGTCCTGACTATCTACAGCCTATTTTCCAGGCAACGGACGATTCTCATGTCAAACATGGTCATTACTCATCACTGTCTGTAATACAGGATGAGGAAACAAGTTTTTTTTTCGGATGTTAATCTTCCGCTTCCAATGATCCCACTTCATTCTAGTGAATCATGGAAAGACGTTACTGTTTCTCCTGATTTGTCTCTAGGAGAACGGCGACAAGTTTCGTCTATGTTACAAACATTTCAGGATGTCCTCACTGACATCCCTGGACAAACTCATGTCATTGAGCATGACATTGTTCTAACTGAACATACTCCAATTAGGGTTAGGCCTTATCCTATCCCTATACATTTCCAAACACAGGTTGAAAAGGAGTTGGATGAAATGATAGATTTACAAATAATCGAACCATCCACTTCTGCATATTCTTCGCCGATGGATTGTTCGAAAAAACGACAATAACATACGTCTTTGCGTTGACTATCGCAAATTGAATCAAGTTACGAAGTTCGATGCTGAACCTATGCCTTTACTAGAAGAGTTACTTACTCGTCTTTCTAAATCGCATTTTTTCACTAAACTTGATTTGTCTAAAGGATATTGGCAAGTTCCATTATCCGAACGCGCCAAACCTCTTACCGCTTTCTCTACTCCCAGAGGCCTTTTCCAATGGAATTTTATGCCTTTCGGCCTTATGAACGCACCAGCTACATTTGTACGCATGATGCGTCGAATCCTATCGTATCGGTCAGATGTCATTGCTTATCTAGACGACATCTGTCTTTTCAGCGATACTTGGGAAGATCACTATTCAGGGTTAGTTGAATTATTATCAACTCTGCGTGAGTATAACCTGACAGCAAAACCATCTAAAGCTTGTATTGGCTTTAGCGAAATTGCTTTCTTAGGCCATCGAGTAGAACGTTTTCGGCTTTCTTTTGACTTAATATTGCATAAAACTAGAAGGGGTACAACTGCATGGTACCCAAAACCTTTCGAAGCGATAATGAAGCACTAGAATCCTTTTATTTAAGGCCTATGTAATCTCCAGATGCTTTACGAAAAACATCTATCGGGATTCATCTAATAGGACTAGACTCTTGCTTATCAACGCATCAAGGCTACTTGAGCGATACTTGGGAAGATCACTATTCAGGGTTAGTTGAATTATTATCAACTCTGCGTGAGTATAACCTGACAGCAAAACCATCTAAAGCTTGTATTGGCTTTAGCGAAATTGCTTTCTTAGGCCATCGAGTAGGTCACGGTTTCTTGAAGACAGAAGACCATAATATCACTAAGATACTTAACATCTCTATCCCTAGGACTAAAAAGCAAGTGCGAAGTCTTTTAGGTCTCATACAATTTTATGGACGTTTCATTCCGAATCTGTCCTCTATCATGGCACCTCTCTCTACACTATTAATTAAAGAAAGGGTCGCCTAACATGGTTCACTGGTCTCATGAATGCCAATCTTCACTAGAGAAGATCAAAAAAACTATGTTTTCATCACCACCTATTTTAGTGTTACCTACAACAGATAAGACATTTGTTCTTCGTAGTGACGCTTCATCCACTGGGATTGGAGCGGCACTAATGCAAGAGTACTCTGGAACTCTGCATCCTGTAATGTACATATCCAGAAAACTTAATGCTGCAGAAAGGAATTACTCGGTTTTCGACCGTGAATTATTGGCAATGGTTTGGTCAATTCTCAAACTCCAAAGATTCCTTCTGGGCGCGCATTTCGTAGTGGAAACTGACCAAAAAGCTCTTACGGCTATCCAAAGTAAAAACTTGAAGAGCTCGAGATCAACTCGATACGCAATCGCTCTTCAACCTTTTCATTTCTCGGTACGAGCTATCCGTGGTTCAGAAAATGTGATGGCGGACATTCTGTCCAGATGCCCACATGATGCCACTTAACTGTTAAATATTGGATCTTTTTAATATTTATATAACTTTACAACAGTTATTTTTTTTTTTTTCTTTACTAAGATACACATTTGTAATTTAATAATAGAATGATGGTATCGCTACTTAGCGGTTTACCGATGTTAATTCACCGCTGTTCTTTGATGATTGTTTCTTCATAAATCATCAATTTAAGATTGTAGTAGTGAATTTTTTTTTGGTATGCATTGTATAATTACCAGAATTGTATTATACGTACATCACACCTTCCTGGAAACATTTATTCGTAGGGAAACAATTTCTCTCAGATTTTGAGATATATATTCTCACCAGTCATATTAGGAATTATAGTTATTCCTGATATTTTCATCTGCGCAGTATTCTTGCGTTGTGAGCCTATTCTACGTGCCCCTTGATTTTTTTTTTCAAAAAATTTTATTTTTTTTTTCCCGGGAGGTGTGGTAAGACTGTAAAGGGCAATTTTTACTATCTTGCAATATAATACATTTATATTCTTATTATGTTCGCAAATATTTTGTAAGCAAAGTATTTCCTTTTTTAAGTGCTTAAGGAGAAGTCATTTTTGGGTTGCTTCCCTTGAAAATAGTTCTGTCATCTTCGATCGGACTCCGCAGACGACTCTAGGCCTACTGCGATTTATTCTGTGGCTGGGTAGGAATAGATTGTTCTTGCTTCAGTATATCTATGGCCTGAATTTATACGTAGTGTTTGTATGAGTAGGACGAGTCTGTCTTATATATGGATATCTTTGCATTTCTAAGTCGAACTAATTTGGTTGTCGCTAGAAAAGGTCAAAGGCTATGCAGCGGAAGTATCGCTAGCAAAAGGGTGTGATCCATGGCTGTCATCCTGTGAGGATGCCGAGTTTTGTTGTAGCAGGCTTTTTGCCGAAATAGTGATCTATATATGGATGGGGAAAAGTGATAATCATTTAGACATGTTGTATGTACTTTACCCCAGTGTTTATTCTCTTTTGCCAAGGAATGGCAAAGTTATATTTCGCATAAAAAGGTAAAACCACAATTTATTATGAACTTGGGCTTCGCCATCGTTGTTGATAAGCAGATGCACAGTGGTACTTTTTAAAAAAGAATATCCATTCAAAGGAAGAAGACATTCCTATGTATCAGCACTGGATTGTATGATATTATTCAATTACCTCTATGAGAGAACCTATGAAGAAATGAGGACATTTAATGAATGACTAATTTTGGTCTATATTCTATAGTGAGTGAAGCTCACGAGAGAGAGAACAGCCATGTTGAAATTCATATACTTTGTATTTATCGAGTGAGAAAAAGGGATGCCTGTACTATCGCTCGATGAACCAAGAGATCACTGCTACATGTGAGAACCCATGTCTGGGATTCCTATATTATGAAATATATATATATATTGAACTTTACGTGAAGGAATATTCGCTAGACGAGGTTAGGTCTAGGAGCCTTCCTATGTATTGGTTATGGTCTGACGTGCCCAGTCAGTAAAGCCAGATGATTTACATGATGGAACGCTGAATGCTTATTTACGAATGCTCCATTATGATATTTGCCAAGCATGAATGCTAACTTAAGATGATATTCCTGTGATCAACATTATGCTGTCTATGTCGACATTTGTTCCTGTAACCATACACGTACTGTCCAAGTGTGCGTCCCATTAAATGTTTAAAAAGACCACCGTAGTTCCAGTACTTCTTGAATTCGAACAGTGTGAGTATGAGTGATGTACTACCAACCTGTCAACTCTATCGAATCATTCTACCATTCGCGTACTGACATTCAGATACACACTCATTGTTTACACTCACATTCTTGTCGGAGCCTCATCACGTTCCAGGACAAGATGACCTGTATGACCAAAACTGTGCTGGGTTTGATGAGTTGACAATCGTTACACTTTACTACACCAGTCCCAACATCTACATTTATCCACTGGTGGACATTCACATCATTTAGCAAATAAAGCCTGATTCAACAACTTATTTATAAGCTGACGTGCTCAGTCAGTGAAGTCAGATGATATATGTATGGGCGATACTGAGTGCTTGGCTACTGACAGTCCATTATACTATTATTCTACATGAGTGCCCATGTAACATTGCAAGACCATTTATCCACTGTACCATGATGTATTATGCCAACCTGTGATTTGTCACTATCTGTGCTGTCGAGTGTGTACGTCCAATTAAACTTTAGTAAAGGTACACAGTCGTTGGTGTCGATGACTTCCAGCCATACATGAGTGTGAGAAAAGACATTTGTCAACACCACGAACTCTTCTTATCATTCGCATATTATACACTCAATCTATGTCTACACACCACTGCGTAGGTCAAGTTGACATTCCATACTCAAACCACGAGCAACACAACAACACAGTATTTAACTCTGGTGAGGTTCGAGTGAGCTTCAGATCTTTCAGCATGTCTCTTGCTCAGGGCAAGGGTCTTGTATTAAGAGTTTATCAACTGATGACAACTGTCTTCCACCTGTATTTATCATTTGGTGGACATCATTAACTGGAAAAAAAGGAGGGCTTTATCAACTGGTGGACCAGCTTTCTGGGTTTGACCTCGCAGAAGTTCAGAAGTCAACAGACTACCGATACCAGACCGTTTCCTGTGGCTGATACGACACACTTGCAGTATTGGTTTGCTCTTTGTCAACACTTCGTCACGTGACCTGTCAAGTGAATGCAGTATGTAGGTCAGCGTTGTTGACATTTTTACATTAGACATTACAGAGTTTCACAGAACAGTTGGATCAATTCTTGTCAATATTAACAGGAAGACAGTATTATCGAACTAGAAGTCCTATTTTCATCGATGGATCTTCTTGTTTTCTATATATGAACTTTAATATTTAAGGCCAGAATGTTTAATTGAATAAAGTGGCAGTTTGTTTATTTTCATAAGAATAACTTTGCCATTACTGTAAAACTGAGCCTATTTTGCAACACATACTATCATACACATAATTTATATATATTTATGTTTACATGTTATTTGTTTGTATAGTATGTTAGTTTCTATGTCAGCGGGTTGTGTTTAAGGTTGGGCGGCGTCCTCACAACAGAATATCCCACGTCACAGAGGGTCCGTTGTGGGCGTTTTCTATAGGTGCAATTTTCTTGATTGAAAATTTGCTGCGACAACTGTTGCTTTTGTGTTAGCTGTGAAGACTGTAATTATTGTTATTTTTGTAATATTTCTTTGTTCTTTAGTTTTGTTTTGAGTTGTTTGTAATTTGTTGGTCTACCCTTTTCTATCTTTCAGTTCTATTCACAATTTATATTCATATACTGTGACGTCATTTGTGTTGTTATCCCTTGCAGATTCAGTGATTATTTTCATTGATTTCCCTATTTGATTTATTTTGATTTCTGCAAACGTTTTCGTATTGTCAGTCCTATTTGTACTTTATGTATTCTGTTGGTTGACATATGTTTTATATAGGTATATTTCATAAGACACTATTGCCTGTGCACTGCACTTGGATTATGGTAAAAACCAGTACTTGATTATTATTACTGTTATACAAGACCTTATTAAGGCTTGTGACCCACAGATATTGGGATAGTGTACTGATTAATCAAGTCATTAAGAACTTGTGGTATTATTATTGGTTCAAGTGATTAGTATTATTGTTAGACATCATGTCTACATTAGAATACTTCATTACACACGCGAAATCCCTTGAGAAGACTTGTCAACAATTAGAACAATGGGCTGTTGCTCAATATGACAAAGCATTAGCTGCAGAAGAGAAAAAAGCTGCTGCAGAAGAGAGAAAAGCTATGGCTGAAGAGAAAAGATTAGAAAGAGAAGCTGAGGCTGCTGCTGAACAAAAGAAATTGCAGATGCAGGTGGAGCAAAGGAGATTTGAAGCTGAACAAAAAAAATTAGAAAGAGAAGCTGCTGCTGAACAAAAAAGATTAGACAGTGAAGCTGAACAAAAAAAATTAGAAAGAGAAGCTGCTGCTGAACAAAAAAGATTAGACAGTGAAGATGAACAAAAAAGATTAGACAGGGAAGCTGAACAAAAAAGATTAGACAGAGAAGCTGAAGAAAAAAAAGCAATAAGAGAACATGAATTTGAGTTAGAGAAATTGAGATTGACAAGTATGAGTAATGTTAATCAGGCATCTAGTGGTAATGGTAAACCTTCTACTTACAAGGTTAAGGTTCCACCGTTCAATCAGTCCAGTGACGATATTACATTCTGGCTGGATAGATTTGAACGTTCTTGTCGTACACATAATGTGGATAAATCACAATACGCTAATCAATTAGCAGAAAACTTGAAAGGTGAATCTTTGACTAGATTATGCCTTGTAGGAGAAGCAGATAAGGATAATTATGATGTCATTAGGGCGGCTTTGATAAAAAAAAAATACCAGCTAAGTGAGGAAGGCTATCGCCTTTTGTTTAAGACGATGGTGCCTGAGACAGGTGTAGAATTCTCAGAATTCACTGCAAAGGCACGTCTCACAGTTGATCGTTGGATTGAGCTTTCCAAAACAGAAAAAAACGTATGAAGGACTTATGGATTTGTTGCTCAGAGATAAGATTATGTCATGTGTTAACAAACCATTCCTTGAATTTATACATGAGCGTAAACCCAAATCTCTAAAAGAAATGGAAGAATATTGTTCCCAATATGTCACTGCACACCCCGACGTGACTTTTGGCAACACTAAGATTAAGGAGAGTATGCCAGTTGCTTCAGCAACACCATACAATCCCAATTATTCACACAGATTTCAGGGACCTCAAAACAGATTTGATAAAAAAGGTAACCATAATAGTTATCAAAACCAAGGTAACCAATCATTTCAGGGTTCTTCTTCAAAGAACTGGAGACGAGCTGATAGCTCTCGACACAGGGGTGGTCATAATTATAGGAATTTCCGTAGAGGAAGTAATTATAGAAACTATCAGGGTTATCCGTCTTGGAGTCAACAAGATCATAATTACAGAGATACTCATTATAATGAATATGATAATGGTAACCAAGGGAACTATGACTCAAACCCAAATAGGGGTTACAATAGAGGTAACAATAACTACAGAGGTGATAATAACCGAGGTAGATCTCAAAACAAAAGACATAAACCACATTTTCAGGCAAACTCTGCACAACAAGAGTCCCATGAAGCCTATAAACAGAGTAAAGATAATAATGATGCTAGTAATATGGCATGTGCCGCTTTTGATTTTGGGAGAGCATCTCAGTGCCCCCAATGCAAAACGTTATTTGAGCCAACCACAGTGTCTACTTTAAGCTGTGGCCATCCTCTTCCTGCTCTTCCGGCATCAGTCGCGCATGATGGAAGAGGTTCTCTTGTCTTACATAAGGGTTTAGTGAATAACAATCCAGTCTCTGTGCTATTTGATTCTGGATGCACCACAATTGGTGTTAGGCAGTCACTCGTAGATCCTCCCGTGCCACTGGACAAGTAGTCAAATGTGTAACATTTGGCGGCACATTAGAGAAATACTCTACTGCTATCATTAGGATTGCTACTCCTTTCTTTACAGGAGATGTACACGCATGTCTTCTTCCGAATCCGATCGCTGACCTCATCATCGGTCGCATTCATGGAGTCAAAGAATGCACTCCGCAACAAATTTCCACGTGGGAAAGGCAAAACATGCAGATTGCTAACGCTGTAGTCACTAGAGCTCAGGCTCTTAATATGCCTCAAACTTCATCTACTGAAGATAAAGAAGTGCATAACCAAGATAATCCCTTGGTAATTTCTCGTGACTCGTTTATAAAACAGCAAGAAGATGATCCCACTCTGAAGAAATTCTTCATTCTTGCAACTAAAGGTGATCCGAATAAAGACACAAGTCGTAAATCGTGGATTACAAAGAAGAATGGCGTACTTGTACGTATGGTTCAAGACTCCATTACGTCAAGTCATTCTCAAATCCTGGTTCCCAAGAATTTGAGAGAGTTAAAATTTTGCAGCATGCTCACGACTCTCAGTGTGCTGGACACATGGGTTTTTCCCGTACTAAGTCAAGAGTCCTTGCGGCTTTCTTTTGGCCATTGGTAAACAAGGACATACGGATTTATTGTCGATCTTGTAAAGTATGTCAGGAAGTTAAATCCAAAGGTCCACGGCATGCTGCACCCATTCAGGCGGCGGACATTCCTATTCGGCCGTTCCAAAAAATGGCCATAGACATTATTGGTCCATTTAAGATCAAGTCTGCCAGAGGACATCAGTTTATCTTGACGTGTGTTGATATGTGCACACGTTGGCCAGAGGCTATTCCTCTGAAGAGCATTACTACTGCTGATATTGCAG